>MU865418.1:0-43826 GCA_033297215.1 Podospora fimiseda
AAATAGGGCCTTGATTTTCCCAGTTAGAATGTTGGAAGGACAAGGACCTTGAGGCCATTACAGTTTATTATATTGATTTGAATACAAGCCTATTCTAAGCCCATTATATATTTCCTTGTTATACTTCAAGAGTTTAGGATCTGGATTTGTGGCTTAGGTAGATAAGAGGTTTGCGGTGTAAAAACAATTAAAAATATCCACGTGCACAGAAAATAAGCTTATCCAGGTGTATTTGTAGTTTGGTTTGCTGTAAACACCGTGCATTCACCTGAGAAAGCGCTGTGCGTGGGTGCCATCGGATCTCATACATGCAGGTGCATTTTGCAGGCAATAATATCACACGACTGCAGCGACTTGTAAAAGAAACGAGATAGCACACAGGTAATGAATGAAAAAAAAAATCCAATAGTCCACGCAGCGTCACTGAATTATATCCTCACGAAAAGCTTGAAACACCACAGAGCCAAGTCGTGGGACTCAATGGGTATAACCTTATTGTGATATCAAATAGTCACACTTATGAAGCCATTGTGCCCTGCTATAGTCCAGTGCAAGAATTATATTATGTATTGGGTTTTCACTGCAAAAAATACTGCAACGAAGTTTGCAGCGAGCTCAGCTCGACTATACCTTGCGAGATAAACTTTCCACCAATTCTTCATTTCTTCCCTTTTTGATCCATCTTCTAGACGAAAACTTCACTCGAAGCCCGACTACCTACTCGTCACATCACCAAAATTCAAGATGTCTTCCACCCCAGAGATAGAGAGGCTCGTCGAGTCGACCAAAAACTATCGCAACTATCCCTTGAACCTCATCGACAAGTCACGCTGGGACAAGGCAAAGCTCGAAGAGTTCCATCGGCGCCTTTGCCATGCTCAGGCTGCGCTTGACATTTTTCTCCCTCCAAAGAAGAGGTTTGAGTTGCCAGTCTGGGATATTGCTGAAGACAGGACCTCCCGGTACACCAAGAACGAGACGAATGCGGACATAACCAAGCGATTCGAGGTCGGCGACGAAGAGCCAAAGCTTGATCCGCAAGTTCGCTTCATGTATGTTTCCTGTCAACGCTTTAAAAAACCATAAATGCTAATTCACCTGTTCAGATTCATGTCTACGATCATATACCAAAAGCCCCTCGCGATCAACGAAGACGCTTTCAAAAAAGTCGTCAGCTACCATCAGGTTACCCCTCGTTTCCTCGATTACCTCGAGTTTTTTGGCCTCAGATCCACCCTCGCAGAAAAGATCAACATAAATGGGTTGTACGCCGAGAAAACACTTGACACGCCAAGCGCTGATGAACAGATTCCAGAGTTACGCCGGAGCGGTCGTGGATATCAAATCGGCTATACTTTGAAGAGCATTGATCTCAACGTTACCCCCGCTATGGTCAAACCGGCCACGATCTACCATCGCTTTGATCTCGAGTATGGGACGCAGCTCTGGATTTTTGTCGACCACTTGATGGAGTTCCAGCGCATGGCGGAGGGCAGTCAGCTTATCGTCGCGAATAACGTTGACAGTTTGCAGGAGCAGTTCCAGGCCACCCTCAATAACCACATTGTCCTGGCGCGTTGGATGAATGTGGGCTGGAGGGAGCATGTCGACGGGCTCCCGGAAATCATGGACAATCGGGTAGGTGGAATCCTTGATCCAATATTAAACCTATACTGACCAAGAATAGCCCAGGAAGCGAGTCAGCTTGTGGACCGATGAAGGTCAAGCATTCATGGGCACCAGGGAGACGTTGAAGACTGCCTTCCTCAGTATGGACATGAACTGCGAAATTATGGGTGCTGTCAGGAACTTTTACACGAGCATCGTGGATGATCGGTCGTTTCCGGAGGATATGGACGGAATGGCGAAGAAGTTGGTGGGTGAATTTGTCATCCGACTGGACGAGGAGATTGAAAAGATGGCGGTGCAACGGGATCGAGCCAAGCAGTTGCAGGACATCATTGATAACGCGAGAACCATCCGTTGAGATGGACGAAAAAGTGCAGGTGTCACCAAAATCGGAAGAGATGGTGGGGAATTGGCGGTCAACCCGGGTCTAGCCTAGTTTGGTAATTGTGAAATATCACAATCCCATGATCAATTTGCATCCCAAATTTCAAAACTAGCATTCTTTGACAATTGCGGGGAATTTTTAAACTTTTAAGCTATAACACTAGAATGCTACACTACTTTTCCTGTGCTACACCGCGTATAAAAAGAGAAATCTCATCTTGCATTTCTTTGGTGACTCAACATCTCGAACAAACAATTCTCAACAAGATTTTGTTGAGGGAATTAAATAATTAAATTTGCCAAGGGAGAGAGAGATAAGGGCAATAACCCTTGCTTACTATGAAAACGGGTTAGGGTTTTCTGAGAATACTTCTCCCTGCGACAACGGAGATGGGAAGGAAGCTCCAAGAATCTGGGCAGCTGGGCATCGGTTCTGACTCCGCAGATCGACGTCACTGAAGCTTGAATCCACTCCCTACATCAGCTCTTGATTTAATTTTTTTTTCGGGGCCTTCCTGCAGTTTCCGAGGGGAAAATCGGAACCTTCGCCATGCTTTTCTCTCGTGTCCTCAGATCACTCGTCCAGACTTCCGAACCTTGTCTCGGACGCGCAATTGCAGTAGCGACTCCATTCCGGACAACGGCACCCAGAATTCGTTTTTGTTCTTCGTCTTCCTCTTCCTCTTCCTCTGACAAGCCACCAAAACCTTCTTCCTCTCAATTTTTTACACCTACATCATCCAAATCAGAGTTCCGCGCAATGGCCGAAAAGGATATTGACTCTTACCTCCAACAGACCCACAACCGCGTGTTTGAATTCAACGCAAAATGGGCCGCTGAAAAGAAGGCTGCCGATCCAAACTACTTTACCAACCTCTGCGCCGGCCAGAACCCCGAATACCTGTGGATTGGTTGCAGCGACTCGCGCATCCCGGCTGAACAGATTACTGGTCTGGAGCCCGGAGATGCGTTTGTCCACCGCAACATTGCCAACCTTGTTTGCAACACCGATCTCAACGCCATGAGCGTAATCACCTACGCTGTTGAGCACCTCAAGGTGAAGCACATCGTCGTCTGCGGCCACTACGGCTGCGGTGGTGTCAAGGCTGCCATGACTCCCAAAGATCTCGGCGTCTTGAACCCCTGGCTGCGTAACATTCGCGACGTCTACAGGCTGCACGAGAAGGAGCTTGATGCCATCAAGGACGAGGAGGCTCGTTACAACCGTCTCGTCGAGCTCAACGTTATTGAGCAGTGCCGCAACGTAGCCAAGACTGCCGGCCTTCAAAAGAGCTATGCCAAGAACGGCTTCCCCATTGTTCACGGGTGGGTGTTTGGGTTTAAGGATGGGTTGCTCAAGGATCTGCAGATTGATTTCAAGGGAATGTTGAGGGATATTCAAAAGATTTATAACTTGACGGATGCTTGAAAGTTGGATAGGGTGTAATGATTGGCGTTTATTAGATTTTTCCCCCCCAGCACCATAGCCTCTTTTCCCACCTTCACCTACAAGAACCTGTATCTTTCAACAGATTATTTCTAACAAGAATCTCTCTTTGTACAATGCGATTTCTCCCACAATGCTCACTCAATAGGCATCTTAAGAAACAAAACTGCCATAAATGAATTTTAAAACGCATAACGTTAAAAGTGTTTTTAACGCAGTTTTATTGAAAGGAAATCTTTTAAAATAATAATGTATGCCTTTTTGTATTCCAAAACCTTTGCTTTCTTTTATTTAGAGGATTTTTAAAGATCGAACGGCTTGCTGAAAAAAAAAACCATATCTTCAATGGGCGGCTGTGGGAGTGGCCTTCCTGAAGATCAAGTTCATCAGCCACGGAAAGGAAAGAAGACTGGGTGGGCAGTTCTTACCAGATAATTTTATTCGACAAGTTGCTTTGTTTGCCTGTCTGGTTCCAAACCTGAAGTAAACAATCTAGCCAAAGCATCGCCATCCGATAGCAATTCAACTTCACGTTGACACACACCAAGACAAGTAATTCTGTTCTTTTCATATTACTGCCAATATCACCATTTGTCAATATTAGACCCTATTCTCTCCATCAATTTTTGGCCTTCAAAAATGTCGTCTTCGGGGTCTCCGCAACTTCCAGACGCTCTGCGCCCTCAGGGTCTCAATGGTGGACAAACAGAACAGAGGTCCAAATGGAAGAATGTTCAGCTGGGATGTGTTACGATAAACAGCAGCAACATCAGCGGTGACGTGGATATCATTTCCCGTCATCTCCAAGCTCTTGTCGGACAGCTCGGGTTGATCACAAACGTCGACATGGAGCAATGCATCCTTATGAATATCTACGTTAACAATGCCAACACCCCCACAAACAACGGCACAGACAATGTTACCACAAACAACACCACCACACACAACCACCCCGCACACAACCACACCACGAATAATCCCATCACGAATAACCCCACCACGAACGGTTTTTACGGTGTCACGGCCGGTGGTCAAATTTCCAGCTGGACTGAGCAAGGTACTGCCGACCCTGGTGCCAACCACCCTGCTGCTGAACCTGAGATCAGGCACAATGTCAACGGCCCGCGGCCTATGTACCACCCCCAACATATGTACGGCCATCCGAATATTCCCAACCCCCTGGCTTTTTCCGGGCCGCCGCCTATGTAGGGCCGTTGATGAGGGAGTCATTGGAGAATTTGAGGAGTCTGGCATCGGTGAATTAGGCAGCGATACTTGGGACCCATCCGGAAGAGAGACATGGAGAGACGCGCTCACCGGGTGTAGATGTCAGAGCGTTCAGCGTAGGGTAGAGTTGGTTGAGGGCTTGATGCTCTTTTCTTAAGTTGGCGTTGGGTTGTTATTATCTTCAGACAGCGAAGTATATCAATGATCAGTCGTTACTTATCCATCACTCTTGAAAGGCAATTGCATTCAATGATGTCGGTGGAGAATATCTGCAGTTCCCTGACTCTGAGGCTCAGCACTAACGAGCAAGTCCTACCAAGAACAGTTGAAATCTGGAATTGTGTCCAAACGGAGATCGATAAATGCAGGGGAATCAATTGATCCATTCTTTGCCACAGCATCAGTCCTAAAAGGGCTTTGGTTCATTTTAGGAGGTTCCATCAACGTGTAAATATTGGTGGTTGTGGAACCATTCTCAACTTTTTTTCTGCAGCTCGACATCATCGATCCGGTGGATATGTTGGGATCATATTTGACCGAGTCCATACCTCTTGATCCATTTTCTCCTGTCTTCTTTTCCGTTCTCGTCGACCGGCGACCGCAGTACGTGCACCATGAAGTTCACCATACCATGTCGCATCCTCACCCTCCTGTTTGGGCTTTCCCCCCTTTCCGCGCTCGCAGCTAACCTCGACCAAACGCTTTCCTCCCAACCAAACCTTTCAACCTTCCGCTCCCTCGTCTCTTCCAACCCAACAATATTTTCCAACTTACCCCAAGGAATCACAATCCTAGCACCCAACGACGATGCTTTCAATCGAATAGGAAATTGGCATTCCCAAATCTCTTCCAACAAAACTTTTGTTTCCGCCATACTCAAATATCATATCTTACCAAAAGAGGTTTCGATGAAACCTATCCCACGGGGTGAATCAACTTGGTCGAATACATTACTCACCGATCAGGGTTTCTCGACGATTATGGGCGGACAACGTTTAATAATGACTAAATTACCTGATGAAAAGGTTGTTTTTACTTCTGGTTTTGCTACTCGCGGAACAGTCGTGACGGAGGATATACAGTTTGATGGTGGACTGATCCAAGTTGTTGACGGGGTTATGCGTGTTCCTGCGGGGTTGGAATTTACCATGAGGAGGAGTTTTCCGGACGATATTTCTGCTTTTTTGGGAGGGTTATTTGCTTCGGGGTTGATGGAGGAATTGGTTGGAAAGACAAATGATGTGACGATTTTTGCGCCGCATAATTCTGCTTTTCAACATTTGGCAAGCAACTTTGAGGGGATGAAGACTGAGGAAGTGAAAAAGATTTTCAGGTATCATATTGTCCCTGGGACAGTATCGCATAGTTGGGAGTTGCAGGATGGTTCGAGTTTTAAGACGGCGGAAACGGGAAAGAAAATCGCGATTACGTTGCATACGAATTTTATCTTCGTAAACTCGGCACAGGTTTTACAGAGTGATGTTTTACTGTCAAACGGGGTGGTACATATCATTGATAACGTGTTGGATCCGAATCATCAGAGTTCAAAACCGGATATGAATCTTGTTTCTCAGACTCCTGTTTTTGAGGTTAAAGGAACAAAGACGGAGACTGGAAGGGGAGTTGAGACCCCTTGGATCGGATGGATCCCTTGCTTGGAAGGGGAGGAAGGGTGTAGACGAGTCACCGTGACTGCTGTTCCTACGACTACGCCAACAGGGACTGGGACTGGGACTGGGACTGGGACTGCTACGGGGACTGTAAGGGATGATAAAGAGGAGGGAGGGTGGAAGCCGTCGCAGGTTCCTAAAAGTGCTGGTGTGAGGGACAAAATGAAATGGTGGTATGTGTTTTTTTATATTGGATGGACTGTTGTATACATGTCTTCGGGATTTTGGCTCGACATTGAATTCGGGTGGGTGTGTCTGGCTCCAATATTGTATGGGTTTATTTGTCTCGGAACAGATATTTTTTATTCTGATGGATTTCTCCAAGCAAGTTTCAAAACCGGACACTTACCTTTTCATCAAGTGGATCAACCATATTTCAGCATCTTAGACTGAGTATCGAGACTTTATAGGGGTAGGTAGACCAAAACAAAATAAATGATTACATCTGAGTTGAAAGAATGGATTAGGCGGTGTGACAAGGGCTTGAAGGTAAGGGCTTGGAATAGGGCTTGTATTCAAATCAATGTAATAATCTGTTATGGCCTCAAAGGTCCTTGCCTTCCTACAACCTGAGCTGGAAGATCAAGGCCTATTTATACCCGTAGAAGCCCTCCATGGCTTCCACTGTCTCCTGGGTCCTTCACTCGACCAGAGGTTTCTTTTGGGCTTGGTCATGATTGCTAAGAATACAGGTCTTTTGACTCGTATTTTAACATAAAGAGACGAATGACCAAGATATAAAAACAACTTTGTACAGCCAGCGCTAGACAGATGAGCTCTTCAGCTTCACAATCATACACAACTCCGTACGCCTACATGGTCATCAACTCAACCATAGAGTCAACACTCCCCATTGCAGCCTTGAAACCAATATCCATAGCCTTTTTGTACCGCATATAAATCACAGCAACCCCAGCAACAACACCAGCAAGAACAGGCGCTCCAATAACGCCCATCAACACCTTGGTTAATACCCGTCCCTGGTGTTCACTCTTGGCAACAACTTCAGAATATCTCTCATTCCCAAAACTGACACGAGAATACTTGGTCTGCCATCCAAGACCAGGGAAATATTTGCTCAAGCCCTCTTCAAGCCACTTTCTGAACCTGTAAGCAGGGCTCAAGACAGACGCTCTCATCTCGACGTAATTCTGTAACGCCAAATCATTGATGGCATGAGCATCCTGCACCCGAACAGTGGAATACTCGTTTAGTGCTCTCTCACGAGTTGAAGCGGCGTCGGTGGTTGTGTTGAGCTCGTCCATGCGGGCGTGCTTATCGAGGATATCAAAAAGGATTCTAACATCTTCAAGACCAGCGTTCATGCCCTGGCCGTAGAACGGGACCATGGCGTGAGCTGCGTCGCCAACAATGACGGCAGAAGAGGAAAAGTGGTAAGGCTTGCACTTGATGTTAATGAGGGGGAGGTGGGGGTTTTTGTGAAAAGATGCAATGAGCTCCTCTGGAGGGATCAGGTTTGTAACTCCGGGGAAGTATTTGTCGAAGAATGGGGGGATAAGTGAGCCAGAAGCGTCAGACTCGAGGTGTGCATAAAATGCGGCAGGAGCAAATAATGTGCAGGTAAAAGAACCGTCCTTCTCTGGGTATTAGTAACGGAATGATGAAATGGGGTGCAAGAGGATACTTACATCGCTGGGAATGGCAATAAACATAAACTCTTTGCCAGGCCAAATATGCAAGTGGTTTGGTGAAATAACAAATTTGGAGTTTAGAGGGGCATCAGCTGCGGTCTCCTTTGGCTGAATCTGAAATTCGCACCATAGAGTGTCAATGTACTCCTGCTTGTAATCCATCCTAGTATACTTCATCAGGTGGTATCTGACTGCAGAGTGGGCTCCATCTGCACCGATCATCAGGTCGAAATCAATTTCAATTTCCTGTGGCCGTTGGTCCTTGGATGATGAACCATCACGAACCTCAAACCATGCCCTGTTTTTCTTGAAATCGGCGCCGGTGAGCTTATGGTTGAAGAAAAACGTAACGTTTGGCATGGCCTCGAGGATATCAAGGAGGCGTTTGTTAAGACCACCACGGTCAATAGCCAGAATTGCTCTTCCGTGAATGTCATAATCTTGTGCATCCTCGTACAGCTCGCCGTTGGGTCGTTTTCCGTGAATCATTCGGCCGCGCATGGGGATTGTGGCACTCAAGACATGGTCAATGAGTTTTGGCTGTCCAGCATTTCGCATGGCATTGAGGCCGCGCTCAGAGAGGGCCAAATTGATAGATTTTGTAAAGTTGAGAGGCGTTGTTGATGGGTCTCGCAGGTCTGGTCATTGTCAATTTCTCATCCTGAAAAAACCGAGGTTCAATTGAGGCAATATCAGGGATTGAGAATGCAGGGAGTGAAATGGCTCAAGATTTTGTGAATGCGGGGCAGCCACTCAGAGTTGGCGATAGCTTCAGATTGTAAAGAGATTGAGATAAACTCACCTCCACGAAGCTCATAAATCTCAACGTCATTTCCTCTGCTGGCTGCATATAACGCAGCGAGGGAACCTACAGGCCCTGCGCCAATAACAACAATCTTCTGCTTCTTATCCATCTTTTTGGAACAAAAAATACAAAATGCTGCCTGTTTGTTGCAAAGACACAAAGAGAGTTTCTTGAAACCAACGGCGAATGGCCTGATTGGAAGAACCGAAATCCACCGGCTATTGTCGGCGCAGACCCAGCAGGCCAAATGAGCAGGGATCCAAGCTCTTTTTTGGACGGACACGATAACCAGCCACATCCATGCCGATAAACGCCACACTTTGCCGCCACCATGTGCTCTTTGAGGCGTCGAACCAAAATTATTCCAAGGGTCAGCAGCCTGTCGCGACACAAAGGCGACAGGCACGGCTTTAAACTTTTGCGGCGGTTTCTTTTCTACAGACATTCAGCTGCGACCTGTCACGGAAATTTGTTTCAACACACTCGGGCGCATTGTTTGCAGCAAATACTTTGGAACAAAATTATTGCAATTCTCGTGCATCAGCTTCGAACCGAATCCCACGATATTTACCCCTCCGTACTTTACAATGGCCGAAGAACCCCCCAGCAAGAGAAAATGCTTGGGTGTTGATTGCGAAAACGACGCCAGCTCCCTCCAATGCCCCAAATGCTTGACCTTGGGCATCAAGGACAGCTTCTTTTGCTCTCAGGATTGTTTCAAGAAGAACTGGGTATGCCAAGACCTACCCCTCCAACGCTCGCATTTTTGAAGCTATTCCCAAAAGACCGCCTTGCTGACTTTTGTCCCTTCCGACAGGCTACACACAAGAACCTGCACAAGCAAGAAAATAGTATTTTGAACCACTTCTTTACACCAAAGGTCGTTTCTAAACCAGATCCAGAAATCGGCTACTTCAACCCCTTCCCTACCTTCCATTTCACTGGACCCCTCCGACCAGTCTACCCACTCTCCCCGAAGCGCGAGGTCCCCAAGTCGATACCTCATCCCGATTATGCAGCAGATGGCATTCCCAAGTCAAGGGGCCTTGTCAGATCGAACAAGATTGAGCAGCTGAGTCCAAAAGACCAGGAAGGCATGCGCAAGGTGTGCCGCTTGGCTCGCGAGGTTCTGGACATTGCTGCGGCGGCCCTTAGGCCAGGTATCACGACAGACGAGATCGACGAGATTGTACACAAGGCTTGTATCGAGCGCAACGTTAGTTGAACAACCACAAATGGTGGCGCAACCAAGAAGGCTAACCGGGAGAACAGTCATACCCTTCTCCCCTCAACTATAACCACTTCCCCAAGTCCGTCTGCACATCCGTCAACGAAGTCATCTGCCACGGCATTCCCGATAAGCGCGTTCTTCTCGACGGCGATATTGTAAACCTCGATGTCACCCTCTACCATGAGGGCTTCCACGGCGACTTGAACGAGACATACTACGTCGGCGACCGTGCCAAGGCTGATCCAGACTCTGTCCGCGTTGTTGAGGCGGCGCGCGAGTGTTTGGAGGAGGCCATCAAACTTGTCAAGCCCGGCACTCTGTTCCGTGAGTTCGGCAACGTTATTGAAGCACACGCCAAGACAAAGGGATGCAGCGTGATCCGCACCTACGTTGGACACGGCATCAACCGCATCTTCCACTGCCCTCCAAACATTCCCCATTATGCCAAGAACAAGGCTGTTGGCGAGTGTAAGCCTGGCATGACGTTTACCATTGAGCCCATGGTGGCTCTCGGCAAGTACAGAGACGTTACCTGGCCTGATAACTGGACCAGCACGACCATTGATGGAAAGAGGACAGCACAATTTGGTAAGCTTCTTCTGGAGATGGGCATGCCTTTTTTGTGTGGGTGCTAACTTCAGACAGAACACACTCTTCTTGTGACCGAGACGGGCGTAGAGATTCTTACAGCGCGCAAGGCGGATTCACCAGGTGGACCTGTTCCAATGCCTGCGCAGGCTTAGATACCGACCAATATCATTTGGCATTTTTTAGCGGAAGAATAAAGCTGTGTTTTTTTTCCCCAGAGATCATCCTCTCCTGATTCCTCAGACCCCGATGGATGGTGGGGTGATGTGGGGTAGACGACACCCTAAGCAAGCAGCACCAAGACCGGAGCTACCAGTATGGCACGAACATAGGAAAAATGGGAAAGTAAAGACAGGTAAATTTTGGGAAATCGTAAATTTTGAACTGTTCATTTGTTCAAGGTAACGGTAAATGAATGCTTCCAGGTGGTTATCAAATGCTACCCAATGGTTGCCCCACTTCTTCCTTGGAACCTCTCACAAGCAAAAAGCGGCCTGAGAAGCTCGGGCCAACTTTGGGAAAAATCCAGCCTCGCTTTGCATCATTTTTGGCACAGCTTCCCTTGCCCCCAAAAACACACCAACCACCACGGCCCTCCTCTATCTTATCCACCTCTCCAAACACGTGTGACGACCTTCCCTCCCATTTTCCACAATCTTCCACCACCCACCAACCTCATCCCCAGCATATTTCAACAAAACGCACGAGGGAGTTCTCAACTCAAAGCTCCATTTTCCCGACATCGGCGCCACAAAAAGGGAGCTAGCTAACCGCAACTTTGGAAGCTCCAACCGATTCCCAGGGAACAACACCTCACACACAAACCCCATCGTAACCACCGGTCGCACACTGGACACGACCCATACCACCTAGATCTGGAACCCAACGTTTTCGTCGAGTCTCAAACTCCTCTCCCGTAACACGCTCCTCTTTTTTGTCAATTCACGACTCCATCCGCAACATCCGTCAAAATGTCGGGCGAGGCGTGGTTATATCTGTTCGCGGTCATCATAAATGCCGTCAACCTTTTCCTTCAAGTTTTCTTCACCATTATGTACAGCGATCTCGAATGGTACGATACTTTTCTCCTCTGTTTCAATGCGCCCACACAGATGACGGTCGCTGTTGGGTGATCTGGCCATTGCAAACCCTTCACCCTGACTGCGCTACGTCATAACGCCGCAGCCTGGCGCTTTTGTATCAATATACTGACCTCGAGTGCTTGCGCAGTGACTATATCAACCCCATTGACCTCTGCAACCGCCTCAACACCTACATTCTTCCCGAAGTCGCCGTCCACGGTTTCATGACCTTTTTGTTTCTCATCAACGGATACTGGCTACCCCTTATCCTCAACCTGCCGCTCCTTGGATGGAACGTTAAGAAGTATGTTGTTCCGGTACGACTCGGGAGGATTAAAATATGCTGACTGGGTTGCAGGATCGTTGACAATACCCATATGCTCGACGCCACCGAAATTTTCCGCAAGCTGAATGTTCACAAGAAGGTACGGGCAGTCGTATGAGTAGGTTCAATTGCATATACTGACTTTATTTTGATAGGAATCGTTTACCAAGCTCGGTTTCCACCTCGTCCTTTTCTTCTTTTACCTTTACAGCATGATTGTCGCTCTTATCAGGGACGAAGCTCATTAAGAAGACCTCGGGGTTCTTATCCACACGACTTTTATACTTGTCTCGGTATATAAATGAGCGACCATTTTTTCGGGGACCAGTTCATATCGCTCAATCACTACACACGCGCATGCAATTTGATGATGATGGGTTTTTAAATAGACGGTCTGGGGACGGACGGACGGACGGACGGGAGGATTCTTGTGGTGGTTGGATTGGTTATTTCATGATGATAACACGTTCAAACTTTAATGGCGGTACATGGAGACATGGATAATGGGGAGGAAACGGTTGGGTCCTTTCTTTCCTCTGGTTTTTGGCTTGGGCGTAGTTACGGCTTCTTACCTGGGAATTGCGGTCTTGATTGTACAGATATCATATATTTTTATATTAGGAGGGGAGAAAAGAGAGATGATTATTGGGTAGAGGTCAGTTCCGTCGTGTTGATTGGGCGTTTGGTTATCATGGCGGATTATGTTCTGGAGTCCAGGTTAAAATTTTCTACTCTTCTTTTCCGATCCTTCTTGAAGGTTAAAGACATGTGATTTGATTTGTAATGTGAGGCAGTGATAGCTTATTTGCGGTCGTGGTGGCCCGTGCACCAATGCAATTGAGGACGCGCCGCGCCAGAAATTCGGGAACCACGATAATCTTATCGTTGACATTGGATCCTCCAAATCGTTGCGCTGAACTGTCGCTTCATCGACAGCCATTTGCGCGCCACTTCACAAAATCGTTTTTCCACTCTGCGCATTTCCCTCGATATCACTTACCTACCTCCCAATAATCCTTCCGAAGCGCAACCGCAAAAATGTCCAACTTTGGCGACTACCCACCCAACCTGCCCGTCCGAGACGCACTCATCCTCCGCGAACAAGCAACTCCCGATCATGCCGTCGTCCCTTACACAGGCGAAGACCTTGCGCGCCCTCATTTAGGTCCCGCTAATCCATTTCGCGATGATACCAGTGGAACACTCAAACGCAAGAATGTCTTGACTGGAACAGCAGAAGAAACGTACATCTCTGAACATACTTTTCGGTCAAAACATCGCGCTGTTGAACGTAAAGGAGGACCAGAGAGGGAATACATTTCTGGAAAGGAACAAAAGGAGATCAATAAAAAATTGAGGAGTGAGAGGGAAGCGAAAGGAAACGCTACGATTGCTGAGGGAGATGGTGCGTATGTGGGGCCTTGGGCTAGGTATAAAAGGGAGGAGGAATACGAATTGGTTGAAGTTGAGGAAGGAGATGAAATAGGGAGTGAATATGAGGAAGTTGTTGAAGAGGAGGAAGATGAGGTAGTGGAAAGTGGAATGATGGTTAAAGCTCCTTTGGGGAATTTGGAGAGGAGGAGAGAAGTGGAAGAGTTAGGGGAAGAGACAACGGTTTTCCATGGGAGTGAAGAGTATGATTATCTTGGGAGAACGTATATGCATATTCCGCAGGATTTGGGATTTTCTCTCACAAAGGAAATTGGGAGTACGACGAATTTTGTGCCCAAGAAAGTTGTTTATACTTGGAAACATCATTCGGGGAGGGCTGTTACTGCGCTGCAGCTTTTCCCAGAGTCTAGTCATTTGGGTCTGTCGGGAGATGCGGATGGACAAGTCAAAATTTGGGATGTTTATCGAGGAAGGGAACTCTTGAGGACCTTTTCGGGACATAATAAGGCGATCACGGATTTATCGTTTAATTCGGAAGGGAGGAAATTCTTGTCTGGAGGGTTTGACAGGAAGATTAGGTTATGGGATACCGAGACTGGACAGTGTTTGAACCGGTTTAACTGCGGCAAGACTCCGCATGTTATCAAGTTTAATCCTGGACAGGAGAATGCGCACGAGTTTTTGGCTGGGTTGTCGGATAACAGGATTGTGCAGTATGATAGTAGGGCTGGAAACGAGACTGTTCAGGAGTATGATCATCATTTGGGGGCGATCAATACTTTGGAGTTTATTGATGAGAGTAGGAGGTTCATGTCGACTTCTGATGATAGGTCTTTGAGGGTTTGGGAGTATGGGATTCCGGTGGAGATTAAGACTGTCAGGTATGTTTTTTACACTCATTGGAAAAGAGATGCAGGATGCTAACATTTTTATAGTGAGCCTGATATGTTTGCTCTTACAAAATCGACAAAGCACCCAAGTGGCAAGTATGTCTTGTATCAGTGCAGCGATAATTCTATTGTCGCGTACTCGGCTGGGTCGGACAAGTTTAAGCAGAACCGCAAAAAGGCGTGGAGGGGACACAATACGGCTGGTAGTGCAATTGGTTTGACTTGCAGTCCTGATGGACAGTTTGTGGTTTCCGGGGATACGGGTGGAAGTGTTTATATTTGGGATTTTAAGAAGTGCAAGGTTTTGAGCAAGCTCGTGGTTGATGGTGGGGGTGGATCGGTTAATTGTGTGGCTTGGTCACAGCAGGAGACGAGCAAGTTGTTTACTGCTGGTGCCAAGGGGGATATCAAGATGTGGGATTAGTCATTAGGGAGAGGTGATTTTTTGAAAGGCATTGCTTGGAGTTTTGGGATGGTATACAAAATGATATTTTTTTCACCCTTTTCTGACCTCTTGATATCAATGGTGTCTGTCAGGCATTCTCGCCAAAGCCAAGCCACACTGGGTGCAACCAAGCAAGAATCGTAATTCTGCATTGTGCCCTGCCTTCAAACACAGCCACCATTACAAATATTTTTAAAATGTCATGGTAATATCCAAGTGATTTATATAAAATTTTCGATACAGCCATCAAGCCATTCCGGGTTCCATCATTCATGTGAACCACGAATTGGCATGTCATCAACTGCCAGGCATCCGGCATCACACCCTGTTACTCCATTTTGAATGCTACCCTACAGTCTTACTAACGGAGTCTTCCGCCTCTCTAAGCTACTGTGCCGCACACCCGCAGTCTGTAGCCTGCCCCGTATTACCCCCCTTAAATATTTGTAAACGAAGCCTTTTTTTGACGACTTCCAAGTCCGACAAGTTGCATTAACACTATTTTTTTGAGATAAAAACTGGGGTATGATCGGATCCTCGGAGGCTTGTTTCATTCTTTTTTGTTTTTCTTTTCTCAATCTCATGAAAGTTGAAACCCCTCATTTCAACACAGCAACCTGGAAGCACCACGCATCACAGCCAAGTAAAAAGTTGAAAAATGGCCCCCAAAACCTCTCACCCCCGTCGAACCCGCACAGGATGCATCACCTGTCGAATCCGCCGCATAAAATGCGACGAAACCAAACCTTCCTGCCAGCGATGCACATCAACCGGTCGTCCCTGCGACGGTTACCTCTTACCAACCACTGCATCCCCTTCTTCTGCTCTATCCTCCCGCGCTCTAGCATCAGCAGTTCGAACTCTTCATATCCTAGGTCCCGCCTCCCGCGTCTTTTCACCCGCATTACCAACTCACGAATCTTCTTGTTTTGATTTCTTTAGAGTGTGTACAGCTTCCATGACCGGAGGTGGTTTTTGGCAAGGTCAGGTTTTGCAATTAGCTCATTGCGAACCTGCTATATGGAGGGGGATAGTAGCTATTGGGGCGTTGCATAGAAGATGGGAAGTCAGCGGGAGGGATTCGTTTCAAGTAAAAGAGTTTACGAAAGAGGCATTAAAGAATTATTGGCGGGCGATTAGTTTGGGGAGTAAACACCAAACAAAGGATAAGAGGGTTCTGGTTGTTTTGTCTGTTGTTTTGGCTGCGGCTGCTAATATGTCTGGGAGATGGGGGGATAGTTTGGTTCATATTAGGAGTGGGATGAAGTTATTGATGGAAGGAGGAGACATGAAAGGGATGGAGAATGTAGCGTTGACTTTGGGAAGACTGGATTTTCAAGCTATGGTGTTTAATAGCTCGGGAGATGAATACCAGTATGTGGAAGGGGACGGTAGGATACCAGGGTGGTTTAGAGATGAGTCAAAAATGGCTAGAGTTGGAGATAGCGGAATGAAAGATTTGACGGAGGGGGCGATTGTTTTATTTGGGATTATGAGGTATTATTTTACCGTTTTGGCTGCAGCTGGAAAGGGGGCGTTTCCAATCGAAGAGATTGGGAATGTTTATTTTAGGGTTGTAGAGGAAACGGATAAATGGCAAATGGAATTTGAGAGGTTAATTGCAGAGATGGAACTAACAAGATTGAGGACGGAGGAGGAGAGGACCAGAATGGCGAATTCGGTTTTGGGATTGAGGTTATATCATACTACTTTTTTACTCTTGTTGAGAGCTGGTGTTGCTGGACCAGAGGGAAGATGGGATGCTCATCAGGATATTTTTGAGATGATTATTGCTTTGGCTGAAGAACAGGAGAGGAAAACCAAATCACCTCTTCCATTGTTCTTGTCTTTGGAGCCTGGGTTGGTTATGCCGTTATTTTTGGTGGCTATTCGATGTCGACATCCGATCGTCAGAAGAAAAGCGTTGAATTTGTTGAGGGGGATGAACAGACACGAAGGAATGTGGAATAGTATTGGAGTTTTGGTTGTTGCTGAGCAGGTTGTTTTGGCTGAGGAGGAATACTTGCCTTTTTATCTGCCGCTGGTTTTGGAAAACTTGGACTCGATAAGGCCTCCTCAATTAGAATTATATGGATGGCCAATGGTACCGGAGGAGATGCGGATATCAAGGAATGCTTGTTTGGTTGAAGCGGAAAAGAATCAGATTGAGCTGTTTTTGTTTCGTAACTTGCCGGACGGAAGCGGGGAGTATTTGGCAAAGGAGGTGATTCTGAGGTTCTAGGACAAAGGAAACCTATCTAGTTAAATACAAGTATAATTAAATGTTAAATCACAAGGGCAAAGCCCATCAAGGACAATAGAGCAACGGCAGATGGTCCCATCAACCCGGCAGCTGCATTCTTTTTATCTCCTTCACCACTTCCAGTCCCGCTCCCACCGTCTTGTCCATTCCCACTTCCTGTTTCCGACTTTTTCTCAACAACCTTTCCATTCTCAATAACCGCCGTCCCCTTCATCAAACACTCCACCTGCTCCGCCGTACAAGTTTCAGCCACATCGGCCAAATAACAAATACTCTCCGGGCTTTCAGGCGCCATTTGCTTCACATCCTTCACACTCGCAGGCCCTTCCGTCTTGTACCCCCCACTTACATCCTCCAACCCCGTAGCGACATCCTTCCTCCCCATAGCCCTCTCAAATATCCTATAAACAGTCTCAGGTTGATACCCACTAACAGAATGACCAGCCTGATAAACCCTCGAAAATGACAACCTCTCACCCAACTCCCTCACTTTTCCTCCTACATAACTTCCATTCGTCACCAGATCCGCATATCCAGCGTGTTTAAAGTTTTCTGAACCTGGATAACTAGCAGCCAAAGAAATATCCTCTCCTCCAAACCAATTACACCTGTAATCTCTATCCCCATAAACCATTGCCACAGAGACGTTTGACGAGAGAAGATAGTTCAAATCAGTCAGATCATTACGCATTGGGTCTCCGGTTAAACCAAAGAATATCCCAGCGACAACGGAAGAGGAATAAGTAAAGTTTACTTGAGAACCAAGCGCGGATTGTACCCATGGACGGTTGAAATATGTTGCAGAGTCGATGGGTGGATAATGTGCCGGTTTAAAGTGGGAAATGTCGAATGCGGAGCGCTAAATACTGTGTCAGAATCAACCGGACAGGTAAGAAAAGGGGGGACATACATTAGAATAAGTGGTAAAAGCACCCTGGACCAATCCAAAACAAACGTTTGTGGCACCAACGCACAGTTTATTAACTGTCTCGTTGTTGCCGTGACCGAGGAGATCGCCTTGTGCCGCCGCGGCTCGACAAGCAGCAACTGAATCAGTGCATCCGCCAGGCGAGGAAACGTTGCCCCGCGCTTGGTCGTAGATCTCTTCTGAATATGCCTGAATGCCAAAGGTGTTGTGATATGCAAATTCAGGAAATGATCCCCCAAACACTGATATGTCCAGACAGGCGTTTTGAAGACCGAGAGTAGCCAGCTTGAGAGGTTTGGCATTCGAGTCTTTGAGCTTGCCGGAAGCAATCAGGGCGTTTTGTCTTTGAAAGTGGGCAAAGATTGCTGGAGCAAAAAAGCCGCCGTAGGATACCGTCCAGATGCTGACTTCTTCATTTTTGGTGGTGTACTCCGGAAATCTGATCAATGATCAATAAAAATGAAGGCTATAAGGACGAGCAAATAAAGCAAGACTTACTCCTGAAACCAAACTTGAGCAAAATGCCACATGGCTCTTGCCGCTTGAGCTGTTGTATTCAAAGCCGCAGAAGGATCCGGAAAAGAAACTGTTGCCGGAACAGTCGTCGAGTTTGTCTGAGTAAACTGATTTGTAGAGTCGACCAGAACAGCATCATGAGTAATCAGATTGAGAATACCATTCACAATGGTCGAATACGAAAAGCCCGCCATAACTGGTTGATCAACGTAGAGCATGTTGACATTGTTGTTCCACGACCACTGGTTCAGGGTTGTCGAATTGGCATCCAAATTGAACGTGCAAGGAAACCCATTGGTATCGTCAAGGGCTGATGATCCAGGTCCGCCGCCAACGTAGATCGAGGTCGGAGCCGTATCTGGATTGTTTCTAGCTTCTGTTTCATTGTGTAACTGCCTGTTAGCTGACAACCATGCAGTGACCAAGACACATTCAAGACTTACGAAAGTACCAGAAAAAAAGGCTAATGTTGAACGACGCGGGGACGTCTGCAAGGAGGGTGCTTGGTAGGTGGACATAACCGCTGTAAGCCTTGACCCCTGGAGTTGTCTCGCATATTTGTGTCTGATTTTGTCAGCTGTTTTGTCGTTGCACGGTCCAGACAATTCTCAGCTCGGCGCTTTCTGATCCTACCTGTTTGTACGAGATAGATGCTCCCGGATATTTCTCGGACGAAACGACAGTATTACCCTCAGGGATCGGGATGAAATTTTGAGCCGCCACCGCGACGGCGGCCTGGAGAAGAAGAATTGGGCGCATGTTGAGATGTGGTCGAGCAGATGTGTGCAAAAGTAGAGTGATGAAGCAGGTCCGAAACCATGATGGTGGATGGCAATGATTTTTATACTCCGTAAAAGTAGGCGTATTAAAGAATGAAGATCAATATCAACACCAAATCCTTCAAAAGAGATTGCCGACCTCAGCCTTCCGAACGTACCGACCGGTCCAATCGTAGATTGTCAGTATTCTCCTGAAACGAATGCTTGCAAGACAGCCTCGCACCAAGAACCAACAACACAATCCCTTGGCGAGTCGTCCAATAATTGAGATGAATTGACTCTTGTGCCACCGCCACCGCCGCAGCCTTGTCCCTTCCATGTCGTGATACGGCGGATTCGGCGAGTCAGCCAATCACAGCCTACCTACACCGAGAGTGAGCCAAGAAAAAAACGCCAACGGTTGCATGATCTTAATCTGAGGTGACATGGCCTTGATCCTGACGTCCAGCTCGCAGGATCTGTGATTTGACGAAAATGGGTGCATGTTGTGCGCCGCTTATTACGCTAAAAAGACGTTGATCACGGGTCACATCAAGGACTGTTCCAGCCGGATGGTAGCGACAGGGGCGTGAAGTAGTGTATAAACATTATCCAAACCTCAAAACTTTAAACGGCCGAAAAGAGATTCCAACAAGTGCAAAGATGAGATAGCCGTGTAATCTCCGAATTTATCGAGAGTGTACTTTTGTCTCAATTCCATCCTCGGTTCCGAGACTGTTGATGTCGTGCAAATGGCCAAGGATGAGATGTCAGCTCCCGCTGCCGTGTCATCGGCAGGGGGCCAAAAACTTGCTCGGGAGTCGCATCGGGGCGAGCCAATGGCCCCCCCGAGCGGAAGCGGGAATAGGAGATCTTGACGGGCGGCCACATCCGATGCGATTTCCATTACCAATGAATTTCAGTAAAGACGCTAGAAAAGTCGGACTCAAGGGGCCGAAAGAACGGCTTTGATCTTGGCTTTACCCGGCATGTAAGAAAGTGGAGAGTGGTTGAAGAGAAACGCTGCGGGCGGACCCACGCAGGCGAATTTTTCGACTGTTCTTAAATCAGCGATTTGTTGCCCCTCTCCTTCTGACCACTCAAGTTATCTTGAACATTGGATGCAACCCGAGATGTGTCTCTTGCCAAAGACAAACCTTCCTCATCACTTTCTTCTATAATAAGAAGCCCATAGCTGCTCCATACCCCAACCTCGGCGCCCCCGACATATACCGGGAAACGGCCGCCATTACTTTTCCCGTAAATCCACACACACCCGGCGGCCCCGGAGGATCCTGTGTGCAGCCTGCATATCCAAATTCAAAATGACTGCGCCGCACAGCAATGACAGAACAGGGGACGCCTGTCTAAACAACAGTCCTGACAGCCCTAATGTCGTCACCAGCAGATCATCACATCAGCCTCCAGTCTCCAACAACTCATCAGTGACAGATCTTTTTGAGGAAAAGCCTTCAAGATCTTCGGCATCGACCCGCTCCTCGCCGTCCGAGGGCACTGACATCGACGTGGAATCAGCAGTAGAGGTGGCACCGTCGTCGCGGCACTCAATCGGCCTGAGCCCCGTACCGGATGCGAACCATTATGGCCCAACAACCGAAAAGAATCCCGAAGAGCTGTCGCGCTGTGCTTCGGCGGCGACCACCACAGTCGACTTTCCCGAGGGAGGAGTTACAGGATGGCTCGTGGTCTTTGGGTCGTTCTGCGCCATGTTTTCGCTCTACGGCTTGATCAATTCGGCCGCCGTGTTCGAGTCGTACTTTTCGACTAACCAGCTGAAGGACAACAACCCGTCCGAAATCGGTTGGATTTTTAGTTTGTACCTATTTATCGTGTTTTTTGTTGGCGTCCAAGTAGGCCCAATTTTCGACCGTTTTGGATCCAGGATGCTAGTGGCCGTGGGGAGCTTGATGATTATTCTCAGTCTCTTGTTGCTGAGCTGGTGTGAGAGTGAGCAATCCCATCTTTTTCTTTTGGAACCAACTAGGATAAAATACTGACTTTGTGGAACTGCAGAATATTATCAAATCATCTTGACCTACTCGGTCATGGGTGGTCTCGGAGGTGCCATGCTCAATTGTCCCGCGTATGGATCCATTGCCCACTTCTTTAACGTTAGACGAGGACTGGCGACGGGAATCGCATCAACCGCCGGTGGAATTGGTGGTGTGGTGTTCCCAATTATCCTTCGAGAGCTTTTGCCCGGAATAGGATTCGCTTGGAGCAGCAGGGTGCTCGCCTTGATCATGGTCGGCTTGGCCATCCCAGCAAACTTGTTCATCAAGACCAGACTGAAGCCACACAAGACGGAAAAAGTCCAATCTGTTTGGCCCGACTTTGGCGTGTTTAAGGATCCTCGATTTGCCATGGCATCGGCGGGAATCTTCTTTATGGAATGGGGGTTGTTTGTGCCCCTGACGTTCATCGTGTCATATGCGGCGGCCCACGGACAGGATGCTACAGAGAGTTATTTACTCTTGTCGTACCTCAACGCGGGGTCGGTGATTGGACGCGTGTTACCGGGAATCTTGGCCGACAAGCTGGGAAGGTTCAACGTCATTATTGTTACCATTGCCATCTGCTTGGTGACAGTCGTGGGCATCTGGTTGCCTGCGGGACACTCAAATTCGGCCCTCATTGCTTATGCTGTGCTCTTTGGTTTCGGTAGCGGGAGCAACATTGGACTCGTTCCTGTTTGTCTGGGACAGCTTTGTGACCATAGGAAGTTTGGACGTCTGTTTTCGACAGCCATGATGGTTGCCAGCTTTGGAACCCTCAGCAGTGTGCCAATTGGAGGAGCTCTTTTGGGTCTCAACACTAACCCATGGACTGCAGTGATTTTGTTTTCGGGATTGTCGTATGTTATTGCTTTGATATGTTATACGGGCGCGCGTGTGCTCGCTGTGGGATGGGATCCGCGCATCATCTTTTGAGCATTTTTGTTTCTTTTTGTTCTTTGGCGCCGGATTTGGGAATGATGGTGCAAGGTGATTTGTATATATTTAGATTTTGACGTGAAAATAGAAAATGAATACTTTGAAGATGATGTTGATAAGTTTTGGGATGTCTTAGATGACGCCGCCCTTCCAGAAGAAATCTTGGGTCCTTGACTCCTTGGAGGTTTCCCCTGCCCAGCAATGTTACCCCGCTAAACCCGGAGAACAGGGGTAGGACAAGCCCCTGGTGGGGGATCCGATGGGACCCGACGTCACCTAAATCGCGGGGCAATTTTCAGACGGTTTGCTTTTGGTGCCCCGCATTATAAAAAATTCACCATGGTACGCATCCGTTACCCCTCCATCACATCAAACACAAAGGGAAAATGGCATCGGAATTATCTGCAGCACCTGTGCTCTCGACACCCGCCGAGTATATCTTTGAGCAAGCGGCATCTATCCCCGTCGAAACGAAGCGACGACCAGACAATGAACTCGGAGAAATCTACGAAATATCGCGAACAGCGCGCGAGCTGAAGGAAGGGAAATGGAAGAGGATAGGGTTACAATTCCCTGACTCCATGCTGAACGATGCGCCATGGGTGGTTCAAGCATTACATGAAGAGCTGGCGTCTCTAGGGAGGGATGATAAAGAAAGTGCATCTGATTCAGCAGAGAGGATATATATTCTTGCCGACACATCCTACAGCGCATGCTGCGTTGACGAGATCGCCGCCGAACATGCAGACGCCCAGGTCGTTGTCCACTATGGGCGCTCATGTCTCTCCCCCACCTCCCGCTTGCCGGTTATATACGTCTTCACTCGACACGAACTCGATCTCGATTCCGTCCGCGACTCCTTTGTATCCGAGTTCTCTAATAAAGATGCCAAGATTGTCCTCGTCGCAGACGTAACCTACCAATCACATGTGCCCGCTATCGCTTCGAGTCTCTTGGAGCAAGGATACACAAACCTCCTTTCAACAAGCATCATCCATGATCCAAGTGGCGTCATTCCAAACCGAAAGCTCGTCCCCGCTTCCGAGTCCTCCCCGGAGCCTCCATCAGATATCAACTTAAAGGAATACTCCATCTTTCACATCTCCGTTCCTCCAACTGCCCTTCTCCTAGCTCTCAACTCTCGCGTCGCCTCTTTACATATACATCCCACACCATCTTCGCCATTCTCTCAGAACTTTGCTTCAACCCAGCGTCTCCTCGGCAGAAGATATGGCCGGCTCTTGACCCTCACAACAGCAGGAATTATTGGTATCCTGGTCAACACACTCTCTGTATCCAATTACCTATCCTCAATAGACAGCATCAAGAAACAGATTGCTGCCGCTGGGAAGAAGAGCTATACTGTTGTAGTGGGAAAACTGAACCCTGCAAAACTGGCCAACTTTGCAGAAGTGGATGGATGGGTTGTTGTTGGGTGCTGGGAGAGTTCATTGGTTGAAGATGATGCTGGGTTCTTTAAGCCAGTTATTACTCCGTTTGAGTTGGAGGTGGCATTGAAGAGTGATGAGGAGAGAGTTTGGAGTGGAGAGTGGTGGGGTGGTATTGAAGGGGTCAAGGATCCTGAAGTGAAGGATGAGAAGAAGTCAGAAGAAAAGGAGGAAGCCAATGGTAATGGTCTCGTTGATGGTGAGGGGTATGATGATGATAGTGAAGAGGAATCTGCCCCGCCAGAGTTCGACCTCCGGACGGGCAAGCTGGTTAGTCATAGTCGACCGATGAGGGTCAAAACAGAAAAGAAGGATAGCAACAATGGCGATGGGAAAGCCGAAGAGGAAGCACCAAAACCCAAGGCGAGTGGAGCTCTTACCCTGAGACAAAAGGCTGGAGACTTGGCAATGGTGAATGGTGTGGTTAGTCCCGGTGCCGAGTATTTGAGGTCACAGAGAACGTGGCAGGGATTGGGAAGTGATTATAACACGGAGGAAAGTAGCACGGCGATTGAAGAAGGGAGGAGAGGAGTGGCACGAGGTTACAAAGTTGGAGAAGGGGAGAGAAGGTAGTGACAACTGTTGAAGCGGCTTCAAGTGAGCTGCTGCATTATCTGAATTACTGATTATGCGCCCAATACTGGCTTCTTGTCTACCCCGACATGTGAAATTCTAATTCCTCAAGAGTGGGCATAACCTATCCCATCCACCGTTTTTACTTGCTTCCCAAATACTAGAGGCTCTCGACATTATCCTGAAGATCTCAACAAATAGATTGAGATGTTCCTCCCTCCTTACTCTAACAAGTATGTATCACTCCGTTCCGCCTATGGAGCAACTGTTCTCATGGTTAGCTTTGATCCCTATCGTATTCTGTTTGAGCAACATACCTTTGCTTTCACCGATTCTGATTCTAATATGAGTGATCTTTGATGATTTTCTTTCTTTCTTGTCATCTGGATAAGGTACCGTCAAGTCGTCAGGTCGCTGCTATAGAATCTCTCACGCGCCCTTGTCGAGGATGTAGCCGCCGCCAGTAATATCTGAGGGGCCAAACCAGTATATAGAGGTCTAATTATGACCTGGCTGCCGGAAAACCTTGTTGCTTCCAGCTTGATCGACACTTGACTCCGTTCCACTTTCTACTGTTGTCATGATTAGCTTAGTCCCTGTCGTATTCTGCTCGAGTAACATACCTATTCATCCCGCATCCATCACCAATTTTGATTCTCTCTGCTCGTCCAAAAACGGCCCATTGGTGGCAAATCCCTTTGTTCGTTCCTTTTATGATAAAGCTCGAGGCATCCACCACTGAAGAAGCGAATGATGACGAGATATTTGTAGACACTTGTTCGAACGCGCTCATGTGCCATCTCTTAAAAGCGTCTAACAACAGTACGCTGGCCTGTCTGCCGAATAACAACCTCGTTGGTGCCAGTGGTTAAGTCCGTCTCCTCGAGGCCAGTGCGAACGATAACAGTTAGGTTATGACAGCCTGGGGTATCGTTATCAGAGCTGGAGCTGCTGAATGAGGAGGAAGACAAATTGGAAGAATCAGAGCTACCCAAAACGTGGTCCAGCCAGGTGACTCTTCGCACACGACGGGTCGTAACGGGCTCTGGGCGGGTGGTTGTACGCTGAGTAATGGCAGACGTGGTGTTATTGGGTGGGATAGCGGTACGGGCACGCTGAGTCTCGACGCTATTGGTGGGGAGGTTGGAGGCTGTCTGAACGCGGTTGATCGCAGGTAGAGGGCGAGTGGTAACGGGATTGGTGCTAGGCTCACGGGCTGTGCGAGCGGGATTGATTACGGGCTCAGCGGCTGTTTTGGCGCGGCCGGTGACAGGCTCATGGCATCCATCACCGTCGCTCGTGACGCGCTCATTTGATGTACCAACGCCCCGTTTAAACTTACAAACCACCGGCGGTTTATCTGCTGAAGTCCTGGCAGACTGCTTGCGTGCATCGGCGCTGATACTGGAGGATGAGCTGACCTCGTGAATTACTTGCAAGGTCGAGTGGCTAGCAACGGGAGGGGTCGACTGCGCAGAAGAAAAACGAGGGGGAATAGGGCGGGGGCACTGAGGGGATGTCTGCTGTTTTTTCGACAAGCTACCAGAACGAGGGGCAACGTTGCGATGACCACGATCCTCTTGACGAGTGCGGGAAGAATCAGAAGAAGAGCTTGGGCTACCGGCATCATTCTGACGACGACAACGAGAGTTACGAGCACGACGACTACCGCGAATTGCGGCAGGGGCTGGGCGAGTAGGAGAGGCCCGATTGCCGCGCTGACGATGAGCAGGCGAGCTGGTAGGACTGGTGCCGTCGTGGGCCACGAGGGAGGAGCGAGAAAGGTTTGCCAGCGGGGTGTTGGTGTGATAGTAGTGGTCCCGGTCATGCCTACGGAGGTGCTCGCGAAAGCGAGCAGCCTCCAGCTCCCCCATGGTGACCATTGGGGCACCCGAGCAGGACCTGCGATGGTTTACTGCGACCGCATAGGCGATCGCGACGACTGCCACGAGGATGGCGAGACAAACGACCACAATGGTCACGATGGTAGAGTCCCTGACCTGTGTAGAGAGGAGGAAGGTCAATATTCGGGTCGTCCAGGTTTTCTCTTTTATTTCTAATGCAAGCAAAATGAATAAGATGAATTCCAAAGAGCAGAGAAAATGAAATAAAGCTTACCATGATGGGCGACGGGATGGTTCTGGGAGAGGGAGAGAGATAGGCGGCCGGCAACGCAGCTTGGATGGGATGGGATGGGATGGAATGGTGGGAAGAAGAGATGATTGGGAGGAGGAGGGGAAGGACAGGTAGAATTTAAATAGGAAATTCTTGGAAGTCCCAAAAGCTGGGATGAAATTCACCAATTTGCACTGTGAATACGTGGAGACTTGTCACTCAGGGAACGCGTATAAGTCGAGCCAGCCAATCGCACCCGGCACGCAGGCTGCGTTCACGACGCGGTCGACTGACAAGAATCTTTGCCAGTCTGGCACGACTTTTCTCCATGACTGATGCGAATATTTTTCCAGTCTGGCACGCAGGCAACATTCGCGATGCGGATCACGGGCACGAATCTCTGCCAGTCCGACAAGACTTTTTGGCATGGCTGATGCGAATGTTTCTCTGGTGGCTCTCGACTTTGCAACCAGGCCCATGCGAATATTTTCCAGTCTGGCACGCAGGCAGCGTTCACGACATGAATAAATACAACGTCTGTGAACGCTGTACTTGAAGCCAAGCTGTCCAAGAACAACAGAACCCAGCCATGTCAACCGTCACGATCCAGATAGGAAAGAAAAAGGAAGACAACTCAGTCAAGGCCGATGATAAGAAAGAAGCAGACAAGGGCAAGAAGCACTATGGTCCCAAGGGACCGAACGAGTGCTCAGTCTGCAAAATGCAGGCCAACCTGAGCAAAGGCTTCAACCATTGCTTTGCCAGGCTTGTTGGCAACCACAACATCGACATCGACAAGTTCTGAAAACTACAAGATGTCTACCAACCAAAATCAATCGTCCCGCGGGCAGAAGAGGAGGGCGGAGGATGATATAGAGGACAAGGAGCTCCTTGGTACACAAAGGGCTTTTGAGATCTTCCATGTGGGCATTGCCAACGCTGGGAAATTCTTTGCCAGTCCGACGCGACTTTTCGGCATGGCTGATGCTAATATTTCTCTGGAGGCTCTCAACTTTCCAACGTGTGGACTACAACAGCAAGAATCTTTTCGAATCCTAGAGACCTACATGTAGACGGCCACTTGCAAGCCTGATTGCCCCGAGCACTTTGCTTGCTGAATGAGAGAACATTATCGCAAGGTTCAGAAATCCTCGCGACCCGGCACAAGCCATTTTCCCCTCAATGTTAACGAGATTTACGAACAAAACAATTACTGCATGGTCAAGTGTGGCCTGCCAGTTTTCAGCCTCGACCCAGCTATCATCCCCAAAAGAGCAACCGACGCTCTACTCGAATGGATGGAGAAGAACGATTCTCACCTCATTTACCTGGCGATCTCACGTCTCAAGATGGATTATTACGAGGCGGGTGTGCGTGGAGATGCACCTTCCGCTCCAGGCCTGGACGGTTGCTGTCGACGACGCCCTCAGGACGGTTTGGGTTGATATTGCGGAGGCTATGATGGAGATTGCCACTGTCAAATGGCGCATGGGATTACTGCCTTTTGGAAGTAAGGTAATTGCGCCGTTGACCCAAAAAATCAAATCCCCGTCCATTGACAGGTTTGCTCTTTTCCTTTTTGCCAACAAAGTGGTCGACCGTATCCCAGGACCCTTTCTTGCCCATCCACAGTCAAATAATTTTCACGTTCAGATTGCATTTCTGCTGACAACCCATTTATGTTTGTCTAGGACGATTATGGGCTTTTTGACCAAATCAACGCATCACCTAACCGACAAGATCCGAATCGTTTGCTGTTTATTCGCTAATGGCTGAGGACGCCATCTGTCGATTGTCAATATTTGCGACGATGGAGGATACATTGTACGGGTTCCTATTCACGACACTAGTCATTTGATCGAAAGAAAAGGCACATGTGACTTCTAGCCGACGCCAGGGAATAACGACCTGCAAGGCCCAAAAACATAAGGTCTACACGACCTCTTTCTTCTTGGTCCAAGTGTGTGTGCTTTGGAGACCAAGTACGACCACCTTGAGTGTGAACAAGAGAAGCTTATGACCGCCTGCTCAATCAAGATAATATAAGTAACCACTGTGTTGTGGAAAGGACTTTCACATTTGACAAGCCAAAATTTATTCAAGTCCGTCATTTTGACTACCATTTTCTCGTCTTTCAGGGGAACCGAATTCAGCATCTAAAAAATCAGACCCGTAGTGTTTATTCCTTGGTGAAATTGAAGTGAGTGACTAACTGTATTGGCAGATGATGGAACACTCTGTTGAACCCAATTTTGGACAAGAAAAGGGGAGTGAATTATCCGTCAGGATATGATTCCCGTCCTGACATGTCTTTTACTAATCATGTTATCACCCTCACTTGTCAAGATGTGAAGTAAATACCGACAAAAAACTTTCACGGGAATGTCAGCTGGGTTGAGACTGACCAATTCCTGGGCACGATTAAAACTTTTAAACAGTCAGTCATAACATTAATTGACCAGAGCTGATGTTTTCCACCACAATTCTCAAGATAAAAAAATAGTCAATAACTTTGCTCTGCCCGGTAGTACGCGGGACAGGCAGTGTTGCACAAGAGCCCACAATATCCACGATTAATAAGATGACCCAGTACCGCGGTAGCGTATTCGGGTCTTCGTACCACGATCGGGGATAACAAATCCATCCCGCATTCCCTTATGATAACGTCATAGGGCTGAGCCGAGAAGATCCGAAAACATCTGATCACGACCGTTTGATCCCAACGGCGTGGATCACTGATACTATAGGCATCTAACCAAAAATAGCAGGATCTTTTTTTCCTGTTACCCTTGGTGTGGATAAGTCAGATAACACCATCAGCGTAACCATGATTCGAAGGAGGAGTGAGACTAGAATTTCGTGATACATCACATTCCATCAAGGCTTGCAACAACGCAACTCAATGCAACCTGGGCCTCGAAGTTGCGTTAAGTTACATAATTCTGGCTGAAATTGCGTTACGAAAAATTCACATTGCGTTACGTTACGAAGCTGTCAACTTGCCAAGCCAGGGCACGCACCGTTTGGTGGCCTGTGCACACAGCCGCCATTGAAAGTTTCAAATATGTCAGCGCTGGCATCCCCTGAATACGCTTTAATACGTCACCTATACATGGACCCGGGTATTACCAAAAATATACAACGCAAACAACGCAACTTAATAGTTAAAATTAGGTTAAATTGCCTATTTAAGAAGCCCAGTTGCGTTACGTTGCGTTAAATTGCGTTGCGTTATAGTTGTTTAAGTTGAGTTGTTGCAAGCCTTGCATTCCGAAGTCCGAGATAGTCATTCTTCATATCAAGCTGAAATTGGGGGTCCGCGCCGTCAGCCCTCGTGAAGAAGATGTTACACTGATCTCATTATGAACCAATGGGGCGGACATGTTGAACCCAGATCTCGGAAGGCCGGCTTACACAAAACTCGAGGCGCAGGCTTACTCGGGCCGACTACCAATGATAGATTCGCGTTTTTTTTTCTTTCGGTCAGTTGAGATAGGGACAATTGGGTGGTGAAATACGAGATACGCACATTATATATATGCCTATGGCTTTGGTGTTGGAGTCCATGATGTTTTGTGAAACTTGCAGACTTTCTCTTGCTTCAACTGCTCAACATGACGCTCAGCGGGCGTCTTTGGACGGTAGTCACTCAGATACTCAGCATTGCATCACTTAACCCCTTTAACACATACAATGACAAGAGTCAAGTTCCCATCTTTTCCCCCTCCAAGACTCCGTCCACAGATATTGGCAAACAAGATGACGAGGGACCAAGATTCCCACCCCCAGGTCACGCCATCGAAGGCCCTGGGTCCGACTTTCAATGTGACTATTCAAAAATGGCAGGCTGGCGTTTTTGCTCAACTCCACAAGACCGTGGCTGCTGGCTCACTGACGACAATGGCAACTTTTTCAACCTTACCACGAATTACGAAGACTTTGCTCCCGAAGGCATCCTTCGAGAATATCTCCTCGAGATAACCGACAAGGCAATCAACGCAGATGGACTTATTATGCCAGAGGGAAAGATCTTTAACAATACATATCCTGGTCCTTGGATCGAGGCATGCTGGGGTGATACAGTTCGGATCACTGTGGTCAACAAGATGAAACATAACGGAACCAGTATCCATTGGCATGGGGTTCGTCAAAACAGGACCATGCACATGGACGGTGTCAACGGAATTACACAGTGTCCAATTGCTCCTGGAGACTCTTTTGTTTACGAGTGGAAGGCAACTCAGTACGGGTCGTCTTGGTATCACTCCCATTATTCTATACAATACGCCGATGGACTGGTGGGGCCACTCACTCTTCACGGTCCAAGCTCTGGCAACTTTGAGGAAGCTGCTGATATTCCTCTGTTGATGACTGATTGGGGTAGGTAATTTCCTTTCTCCTCACTCAGATATTGTTCTGACATTGGTCCAGCACACAACAGCGGTTTTGAAGCGGTATATCCCCGCGGTCCAGGAATGAAGGACGAAACAATTCTCTTAAACGGCATCGGCAACATCACCCGCCAAACAGGCAAATCCCCAACCGAAGAAGTCCCCGCACCATATACCCTTCACTTTGAAGAAATCCCGGCCGATCAACCCGACTCCAAACCCAAAAGATATCTCCTCAGATTGATCAACACGTCTTTTCTCACGACATTTGTTTTTTCCATCGACCACCATCAACTTACAGTCATATCCTCCGATTTCGTCCCAGTGAAACCCTACACCAACACCTCGGTCCTAATCGGGATCGGTCAACGGTACAACATCATCGTCGAAGCCAACCCAATCGCCTATCTCAACCACGACCCCCCTGCCGACGGCAACTTTTGGATCCGTACCGAAGCAGCCAACTGTACTCGTCCCCCTCCCGGCGCACCTCCCCGTTTACCAGGCTACGAAACAAACGGTATCCTCCGCTACAATAAATCAAGCACCGATCTCCCAACATCTAAACCCTGGGATCGTTCCCTCATTTCCCTTCGATGCTCAGACGAAACCTACACCAGTCTAGAACCAATCTTGAAATGGCAAGTTGGCACTCCCGCAAACGGCGGAGAGGAACACCGAGTAAAAGTCGACACAAATATAAGCGGCAAACCCGAATATGGACCACTCGCAGCGTGGGGACTCCTCCCAAACACTTTCGGTGCCACATTCACTCCTTTACGAATAGACTTCAACAACCCAACTATGCTCCATCTAAACAATACAAGCGGTCAATGGCCAGAGAAATGGATAATCACCCCAGAAAACTACGGAGACGACGACTGGGTATACATGGCCATAGCAGGTGACACCGGCCGCACAGGAGTACCCAACGCAGGCGCCCATCCGATTCATTTGCATGGGCACGATTTCGCTTTGCTTCAACAAGCAGAAAATACTTTTCTCACTCACGGAAACCTAAGTCTCAAGTTCGATAACCCCCCTAGAAGGGATGTTGTCTTACTTCCGCAGAATGGGTTCGTGGTTATCGCTTTCAAAACGGATAATCCGGGTTCGTGGTTGTTGCATTGTCATATCGCTACGCATGCTGCGGAGGGATTGGCGATGCAGATTCTGGAGAGGAGGGAAGATGCGGATAAGATGTGGCCGTTTGAGACTAGTCCGGTGATTGAGGGAGTAAAAAGGACTTGTGATAGGTGGAATGAGTGGCATGGGGATTGTAAGAATTGGTGGCCTGGTGAGGAGGATGGGTGTAAGAGAAATCAGAGTGATCCTATTTATTCGTTTCAGGATGATTCGGGGATTTAAATTCGTGTCTGCTGGATTTCGATTATAATTTCTAGTTTTTTTCTTTTTTCCCTTTTTTGGGATTCTTTGTTTACACCGGCCCCTATTAGAAATATGGGACATTTTAACTTCATTGAGTACAGGTTTTTCTCAACATACACAGAAACAAGTAATATAAATATTTAAACAAGGAAGACTATCCAGTTCAAAAAGGAAAAAAACAAGGATCCCCTGCCAAAGGGGATGACAGAAAAAAATTGTGATTGACTCTCCCGCCGGGAATTGAACCCGGGTCCCGAGCGTTGTTGGAATGACAAGCTCATATACTAACCACTATACTACGGAAGATGTACAGGTGTGAGCACCTGTCGTAGTGAGTTGGAAATTCTTTCAGAGTTTGAATATATATGTGTTGTCTTCTGCCCGATCAAGCAAGCAATGAGTGAAAATATCTACACCAAGTGAATTAAAATGTTGCTTCGTTGAGAGTTTTCTGTGATGCCGGATTTTGGATGCACTTTTAGGAAATTTTTTCTTCATCAGACACGTATTATTGAGGTCACAACGCCCCCTCACAGGCAGTCAATAGTCCAAGTTGGTCTTTGATTTGTTGACCCAGTCGAAATGCATTATGCACGTGTCTTGTGTTCATCTGACACTTACGTCAGTCATCCCCAAGAATCGACGCCTCAATCTGACATACACTTGTCGTGGCTGTCTCTGTGCCTCTGCAGCATTGCAGATATCAGACTGTTGCTACCACATTCGGCGCGGATCGGCACGGGAATAAAAAGTACCCGTCGTACGTAGTATCTACGGCGTCGTTTGGGCATTACTGAATCTCGGATCAGGGGGTTTGTGTGCAGATGGAACAGTGTGAAGCAGTACGGATAACTGCGCCGCAATACGGTGGAGGAATAAGAACCTTTCCGTGAGACGATTTGCAAACAAGATGGCATTAAATCTTTCAGTGAAAGCTAGTATTACTGAGAAGTCAGCAGCCACCGACTTGGCGACCTACATAGCCTGTGGTTCCGTACGGACTCCGTAATGCGCTACCCATAGGTACGGCACAGAATCAGTTGGCTCCAAAACCCACGAAGAACAAGGAAAACGAGCGCCAATGAACTCCGTTTGACATGGTAGTGTCATGATGCCGCGGCAAATGCCGTATGGCACAGTCATGGGCAAGAGATCTTTATCAATCCCGCGGGTCCTCCTGTTTACATGTTTCCGTCCATTCCCCCTTGCACTCATAACCATGCACAATGGCCGACATAGACTTTACCAAGACCCCGGCAGTGGCTCCCCCCGAGGGTAAAACCTCAAATCTCGAAAACCCACATTCCATCGCACCATTAGTCACGATATTTACCTATGTCACGACACCTCCAATGGTTTTGGCCTTGATTCTGCGTTTCTATACCCGAATATTCGTCAGCCGCAAGCTAGGCATCGATGACTGGCTGAGTGCAATTGCCGGTGGATGCATGATTGGTACCGTTGCAGTATTATGGCCAACCTTGGATAACCCAAACGGTCGTCACATATGGGATGTTCCAATAAGCGCCTTTTTTAGAAGCGATTTCCCATGGCGGTCCGCAGTCCCTGCCTACGTCTACTTCATTGCCGCCCTGTCCATCAAGAACTCGATTCTCCTATCATACCGTCGTCTCTTTCAAATCTCAACAACAGCCAACATCATGATCTGGCTCGGCATCGGTTTGACCACCATATTTTACACTGTTTTCTTGATCATTTATCCCATATATTGCTTCCCGCGTGCCAGTGATAAGCCAAAGGGCGGCTGGTGGTCGCTGGAATTCAGGGACAGGTGTTACAAGATCAACGCGCCTATTGCGATATCTTCGGGCGTTTTTAGCAGCGTCATCGATATTTACATTCTCGTCATCCCATTGATTCCTGTCACGAGGCTTCGACACTCGCTCAGGAAGAAGATTGGTATTTGTGCAATTTTCGTTGCTGGATCCATGTATGATTTTACTCTTCCAACTATCTTAAACTTTCCACTGATAATGTACAGGGCTTGTGTTTTCTCCATCATTGGTCTTGGTTTTCGCGTCAAGTTTAAGCCTAATGATCCTAATTATGATATTACATACGCCCCTGTCCCTCTTTGGGCCATGCAGTAAGTCTTGCCCTAAAGTCTGCTCAGAGAAAAATGTTAACACAAGACAACCACAGCCTTGGCGAGATCAACATGGGTATCGTGTCGTCAACAGTTCCGGTAGCGTTTATTGTTTTCCGCAGGTTGACTACAAAGTTCCGGGGACAAAAGAGCAAAGAAAGCTCAAGTCAGAGCAAGCCAGTCGATAGCGACGAAGGAAATCAACAACTCGAGATGGGCAGATATCCTCAAGTGGAGGGCCAGGGAAGCAATGAAGTCTTGACTTATGCCAGTGCTGATTATGATTATCATCATCACCTCAGGGTCGAGTCGAATAAAAATGGGCGGGCTTATCAGGGTTAGGCGTCGGCGCATAATCGGTCGTGGCCGAATTTGAATACTAACCGATCATGATGTTTGGATGACGAGGGAATTTGCACTTTTTGTATTTTTATTAGCTTGGATAAAAAAGCATATGATTACCACCTATCGTGACTTCTCCGTTCAACAAGGTGTCCGCTGGATATTTCACTCTCTGGGTCTGTGTTTCAGTGGTAAACAAGTTGTACAAGAAAATACAGATCATAGGCTCCCTAGTTCAAAGACGCAAGACAAATATGAAGTACCTGTAAGTCCATAGGTACTCTCAGGGAGGGCATATTCGCTTTCTTCATTTCCCGGCGGTACCAAGAAAGGAAACGGAGCTCTCTCTATGAAGAACAGACAGGGGATTTTCTCCCTATCTTTGATCATCCAAGCACTTGATCCCTTTCCAAGTTTGTGTGCCCTAGCCCAAGACCCGAGATGATCCTCTATTAAAGGGGCATCTCCCAGCCCAAGATTCAGGGTTTCCTCTTTCATCTTGTAATTCTTCCGAAAATTCCAACAACCGCCAGTACCACGTGCGTGCCTGAAGCATCATGGGACAGCTCACCATGTTGTTGCCTGCCTTCTGGCACCTGCCCGAGTACCTTGAGTGTTCTGTTTGCTTCACCAAGTCGGGCAGGTGCGTAACACCCGTGCGGCCGCACCCCCGCCATCCCGTCGTCGGCTGCTCCGCTCCGCTCTTCTCCGTAAGTGATCCGTATCGTTGGCCCGTGACCAGCAATTACTTACAACCAAATTTCATCCCACTGTATAGAACATGTCACTGTGGAAGGACCCGCTTTATGTAGTCGACCCCGTGACAAGGCAGCTTTTAAATACCTTACTTCACCCACCACAGCACAGGCTTCATTTCAAATTCTTTACCCCTCCTCCCTGCTTACCAACACGGTTTCCTCGTCAGCGAGTACCTCTTTTTCTGCTTTCGTCTACTCTCGAGATTGCGTCTTCATCGTCTCAAGGCCGCTTCCTCTTCGACGATCTCTCAGACTTCTACTTTCGCCGACTCTCGAGTGTTCTCTGCCGTTATATTTCACGGCACTCTCCTGATGCCGCATTCCTTGTTTTTTTCTTCTGCTCAGCACGCCCTTTCTTTCGACAGTTTCCCGGGATCTGGCTGCTCGAATGTTCGTGTGTTCTCTGGCTCGGTATATCCACAATTTTCGTGATTCGAAATCAACATCTCCTTCGCTTTCTACCGATCTGTTTTCTCTTTCAATGACGCTTGAGATTCTGGGTCGCGGTCTCAATTCAATCACAATAACTCCTTTCAGGGTCATCCTCCTCTATTGTTCCTCTGCAAGTGACTCCTTCCGAGAATCCTGCATCAGCTAGGGACCCGTCGTCAATTCTCTACTGCCGTCTCTCACAGCATCCCCCTCGCCCAAATCCCTAGGCCTCCTTCTCAAAGTCTTTCAGGATTTATTCTTCCTTCGGCTTCTCAGGGCTTCCTTCACCTCTCCCAACTCCCGGGGGTTGTGGGTCGTCTTACCGTCAAGAAGTCGCTGTCGCCATAGTCGCAAAATTCTCCTCATTTCACATTCACAAGGCTCTTCTCCTGCTGGACTCTCTCCTCATTAAGATACCAATAATTCCCCTCAGCTCTCCAGCCACGCCTGAACTTTGGCCGGCTTCTCCAAGATCAGAGTCACGCACGGCTTCCTCGACGTGTTGTCTCTCGCACCAACAGAGTGGTCTCCTTATCATAATCTTTCTCCATCAATCCCAACTGAAGCTTGGTCATTATAACATCGCTGAGGATCAATCTCTATTTATTCCTTCTCTCCCCTCAGAGTACCAAAATGAGTACCGCGGACAACAAAAAGGAGCTGAAAAAGCAGGGTAAGAAGCGCTCCAATGTCAAGGTAAGTTTTACGAGTTTCCCTTTCAGAAATAGTCAGACGCCTACCGTTAATATAAAGTCGCTAACAATAAAACTCAACCAGGACAAGCAGACAGCAATATCCTCGACCAAAGCCAAGGGATGGAACCATGCCCGCGTGGAAAGCGCCTTTCCATCGCCTGAAGAGACAAAGTCCCGGGTGAAGCCCCCCCTGCTTGCTGCCGAAAAGCCCAAGGACAAGAAAATGAAGGCTGGTGACCAGCCCAAAACCTCCCGCCCAAAAGTGGTGCAGCACCAAACCAGCACAATGCGACCAATTTACCAAAGCTCTGTTCCCACGCCGTCAAAAGTCCGCGCCACCATTCCGGACGAGCTCGCGGACCTCATGGATGAGCGGTACGGAACGAAATGGGGAGTTCTTCCCCCGACAAGCCCGGCTCGCGCGAACCCCGCTCAAGCTACATCTTCGGCCCGGATGGAGTTCTCATCCCTGATGTGGTCCGCTCCTGGTCTGCTTTCATCCCCGGCGCGAGCAAGTACAGAGGAACTTGAACTCTTCTATTTACAATATCCTGAGTTACGGCCCAGATGGGAAGTGTATTCTCCTTTGGCTGTGGCTTCTGCTGCTACTGGGTCAGAGTCTGTGTCTTTGAAGAAGGTGGTAGAGGAGAAGCAGCAGCAGGAGAATGAGGCGAAAGAAAAGTGTGTTGAGGATGACGATGAGGTGATAGAGTTTAAGGGAAGACGGAATATGAGGAAGTGAATCGGGGGTGTGTCTTTTCTTTTTCTTTTTCTAGAGAGAAAAAAAAAAAGAAAAGAAAAGGAAAAAAGGCCTTTTCTTTGCACTTATTTAACCGGGTGTGTTGAAGCTACAAATTTTCGTCTGTTTTATGATTAAATATGTGATATGTTTATTGATGTTTAGGTGATGAGGTAGGGTACATGTACCTATGGTGGGAGATTACGAGGATTGAACAGGTTCAGGCTTTGTCTTATAGGGTTGATTGTATAGGCAAGATCTAACGCTGGTCGATCTTTGGTGGTCGAAGGTTAGGATAACAAAAGACAGCTTTATTTTGGTCGAATCAACATCAAGTCCATGGTAAGTTTCTGTTATTAATCAATAATTTGATCACTTTTTGATGAGTGCGCTTTGCTTCTTTCTAACGGACCCCCAAATCCTGTTCTTCCTCCTCAATTTTACACTAATCCATGCTTTTCCTATTGTGGCAAAACTCTTGTTACCACAGCCTTCAAGGGGTAACAGGGCTCGTACAGGGGTCTGAAACAAATCTTGTATCCGTGTCATGGCGAGGGTCATGCAATGGCACAAGGCGCAAAGGACATTTACTCAAAGACCAAGAATACTGAATTGAAGAAGGGAGGAAGGAAGCTGACAGGCTTGCAGCTGGAACCTTTCTCATCCTTCTTATCTAATCTAACTACACGTGACATGACGTCACCAGTGCACGGCTTACGCCGAGACAGCATTTTATAGAGGGCTCAAAAGCTTGAGGCCTTGAATAGCTTGACTTTTGATTGGTGAATAACTACGGAATACCGACCGTTGAAACAAGGATGTACTAATGTGACCCCCATCTGATGTCCGACACAATGGTCAAGACCTTACCTGTACTTGTAAGTTTGACTGCAGAAGGAGGGAAGCTGCGATCCGAGTGAATGCTCAACACCTGATACAGGAATTCTCGTTATTCTCCCCTAGGAGAGTGAAAGGTTTATGGGTAGTGGTCTGGGAGTTCAACTCCTCAACGGTCATCATACCTAGTTTATGCGACAAGGCTGCCAAGAAGAGTCGGTGATTTGCTGTTATATTATATCAAAGGGATCAATCTTTTAATGATTATTACATGATCCCTATGGGATGTTCGGCATAGCACTTGATTGGTGATAGAGACGAGATCTGAGGAGATTCATGTCATCTACCTATTGATAAATCTCAACACCCCAGCTGGACAACACCGAAGTTGAACTGATCCAACTCAATAACCACAGAAATACCAATATCCCGCAAATTCTTCTCCAATACATTAGAATGAAATCAGCCGGTTTCCACTGACAATGTCGCCAATCTTTCTCTGGACGGTTTCGAAGCGCATCGCACCGCAAGACTCGCTCTCCAAGTGGTTGATGACACCGCCCAAGGTCTTGAAGTCTTGACCGCAGCGGCGATTCGGGCAGTGGTACAGGGCCTGCTGGTCTACTCTACCGTTAGTTTATATCAAGACTTGTTTGGAAATACTGGTACTTACGAGCTGGCGAGTTAAGGTGCTGATTCAGTGAGTAGAGAGTACGAAACTCCCTATGACAAAAGTAGCACTCGTAGGCGCTACCGTTCCAGCTCCGTTGTCCTGCCTCATAACCCCCACTGTCGCCTGTCCAGCCGATAAGTTTCTTGGAGATGACGCCAGTGGGATCTCGGGACCGAATGAAGCGGTAGGTCTTCTCCCTGCCCCAGTTCGGGATGGCCGAGCAGGCGCCGTTCTCGACGTGGTGGGTCATGCCGGTGGCAGTGGTGAAGGAATTCTTGCAAAACGGGCAGACAATTTTCTGGCCACGGTGGGTGCGAGAGTTCAAGTGCTGCTTGATGTTGTTGCGGTTAATGAATTGACGCTGACAATCACGGCACCAGTGGTGATGGTCGACTTCGTGGTCGGTGCGATCCTGTCGGTTTGTAAAGAGCTCAATACAAATGTCGCACTCGTAATAGTTGAGGTTGTCGTTCTGGTGGCCCCAGTTCTTCATGTGCTCAGACTTGTCATAATTGTCGTCAAACCACAAGTCGCAAGTGTCACACTCAAACTCGGGGGGGTTGTGGCCTGTTGCATTGCAATGGTTCTCGCGAGCTCGCCAGCCCGACGGAAAACCCTTTCCGCAGTCACCGCACTCGAACATGTTGATAAAATAGCCGACGGTGGCAGCCCCGGAGATGGTTGAACAGGGACGGACTGGCGGAAATCCGGGGAAGGTCTACCAGTAGCTCCGGAGGAAAGTGGGGGGGGAAGAGAAAAGAGCAATTTTAAAATGGGCAGATAGCTCAGCTAGCAAACAGAGTCGAAAACGAAATTTACTATCCTCTGTACAAAACCGCAATTCCCCGCACCCGACAACAAACGATACTACCTCTTTTTCTCTGGTAAACTCCACCTCTTGGCTGCTTGCATTATCACCAAACGCTCCTTTATCAACAACCAGACAAAACGCAGCACAATATGATAAGCCCGCCTTTTGAAGAGCAGCAATGCATCTTCGAAATAAAAAGGACATTTAGTAACAAACGGCAGGCAACCAATTCGACGGGATCTTGCACTGCAACATCATGACTTTCTTAATCCAGGAGAGAAAAAGAAGAAACACTATTGTGGATTCGGAGATATTTCTTTCCTCAAGGAGAGATGTGTGCAGCAAAACAGACAGACACTGTGCACGCACAGTGGTGAGGATCAAGCTCCTGTGTCCGGGCCCTGGTGACGTCATCGTCCGAACACCCAACTCATTCCCTGTAAGTCCCTGAAATATTTCGACCCCTCCAATTCTATGGCTTTTTTATCATCAAATCTCCTTTAATTTTGTTTTTCAAAAAAGCCTCAACCCACCAACACAGTACACTCAACATGGCTGGAGTCGTCGCTGGCGCCATCGCCGCCGAACAAATCATTGCAACCGGCCTCGAAGCAGCCGCAGCAGTCGTCATTGCAGCTCCGACACAACCCCTCAAGGTCTCCCTCACACAGCTCCCCAAACCAGAAGGATATTCTGTCTCTCTCGCCCGCTCCCACCACACCCTCACCGTCCTCAAGAACAAAGCCTACATCTTTGGCGGCCAACACGAACCCTCAAAGCTTTGCGATGCAATCGTCCACACATTGTCTCTCCCCGATGATAAAATCCACACCAACCCTTCCCCAACCGCTAAGACACCCCACACGAGTTTTCCTGCTCTCCCAGTTCAAGATGCCTCTGGCGAGCTCTTCCAACCCTCCCCGCGAGCAGAACAAGCTGCATGCGCCTTCCACAAATTCATCATGATACACGGAGGCCGCGATGCCGCTTCCAACCCAATTGACAACGAAGAAAACGTCATCTGGCTGTGGAACACCGACAGCCTCAGCTGGTCCAAACTCCGCGGCGACACCCAGTTATATAAGTCCATGGCACCGCGGTACGGCCATCACATCTTTTGCGACGAGAAACAGGGCTTCATCCTATTGGTGGGCGGTCAAGCTGATGCAGAGTCAATCAATCGAGAAGCTTGGATATATGATTTGAATCAGCGGGTATGGAGCGCTTTGCCTGATGCGCCCGGTAGACCGCTGGCTGCTGCCTATACCAGTCACACCCTTTATATCATGACCGAGGAACATGGGATGCAGTATTTGGATGTCAAGGCTACTGCTACCGAGAGAGAGAAGCCGTTGGAGTGGGCGAGGTTGGATGATGAGCCGGCTCCAGCGCCGAGGCCGATTGTGAGAGAGGGCGGGGCGTTGGTACCGATTGCCACTGGGCACGGGAGGGAGTATCTGATATACCTGTTCGGTGGGCAACCAGGGGAAAAGTACTATTCGGATATTTGGGCGTTGCAGTTGCCTTCGACGGGATACAGCGGAGCGGCGATAAAAGATAAGATCAGGGACAAGGTTTTGCCAAAACAGGTAAAATCTGGGGAAGGAAGCTGGGCTGAGGTTGAAATTCTGCCAATGCAGCAGACGGAGATTACCAGTGGAAAAGTTCATCCGGGTCCGAGGGGACAGTTTGGTGCTGGAAGGGTCGATAAGGGAGTTGTGGTTTGGGGAGGCGTCAATGCCAAGGGAGAGACGGAAGGGGATGGATGGGTGGTTAGGGTGGCCACGGGAGTGGCTGATGAGGATCGATTTGAGTGAGAAACTGATAAAATTTCCAAACTTAAAACGCGACGACCCCACAAATATACTCAAGTTTTGTGATACAGTCTGGTTGAGGCTTGCCATGGCTTCAACGCCCTTCTGTGGTTCCTTTTCTGTTGGTAGGTGGTCTAAATCACCCGGCCACCAAATTATAAATGTGTCATGCTTCTGTCAAAAATATTTCTCTCACAAATTAATCACACACTCATCACTTGACAGATACTGGGCCACCACCATGTGCCAGAAGACGACCACCATGAAACGAAAGGCATCAACCAAGTGGGAGGGCCACGAAACGGCATTCCCCTTCATGCAACTCTCTCTCGAGATCCGTCGCATGGTGTACAAGCAGAGCTGGGAGCCAAGAATCGTCGAGCCCATCATAGTGAGGCAACAGCGGCGAGCGGACAGGTCCGCCGTGCGCTGGAAAGACGACACCAGCCCCGCAACCCTCCGTTTGTACCGAGAAGCGCGACAGGAAACCCTCGCCAATTACTTCTACCCGCGATGGAAGCCACCTTCGGGCATCTTTGCCCTGCTGGGCGTGTCGGGCAAGCATGAGTGGAAGAGGGCGAGAGTCAGGGTCTTGTTCCATTTTTCAATGCGCAAATTGGTTTGTTGGATCTTTCGAGCCGGGGATGGATGATGGAAATGCTGATCAAAAAATATGTTGCACCTGTCAGCTTTGAATATGCGAGTTTGACCAGGCTTAGGAGTTATGTTGCTGCGCCCAGATATGTGAACTTGGGGAGGATGGAGCGGGGTGGGAATAGGGTGTGGATGATTCAATTCATACAGGAGGCGATGAGGACTAAGTAGATAGAGATGATTGAGTTTTGGTCTTGGAGAAACCTCATGATCTTGATGAATCGTGGAAATGTGGCACTGTTGATCAGAGGTATAGGTTGTGTCGAACCAGGGGTGTGAGAGGAGTTGCAGAGCCGGAGAGGGTTTCCCGATGCTTTATGGTGATTATGGATTTGGGGAGCAAAGCTGATTTTGTGCCTATGGTCGCGGAGGAGGAGCATATGAGGCCTTGTGCGCCCCAAAGAATGGTTCGACGATTGGCCTATTACGCCAATAGACAACCTGAGGCCCGGGCCAGACGAGGTCGAATTGCCGCCCATTCATGATGGAGGCCCCAGGCCCTCGGGCAAAAACCCAACTGAGGAGTTTGTCGCCCCGTCAATTGTGGCTCGGTGGTCGCCTAAGGCTCGGGGCATCCTTCTTCAGGAGGGCGCCTTGGTCTTTGATGATAATCTGGAGAACCGATTTGGTTTGGATCGGACCTGCGAGAGAGAATGGTCGGTTCTTCGGGTCGTTGAACTTCGTATTTGGAATCGCCACGTTACTCGGCTGGCGACGAATTATCACCAGGTCATGTACGACGTCGATCCGGAAAAAAACGTGGACGGAAGAAAGATTGCATGGCGATGTCGAATTTGAGTTGATTGGCCAGTTTGGAGTTTATGAGCTTGACGGAGCGGCGGGTGGTCGATGCAATCCTATTTCACTGGTCAAGTACATCCTTGCGCGGTCATTTTGTGACACCCGCCATGATTTACTCGACAACGAGACTTTTGAGCTGGATGACAGGCGGTTTTGTGTATATTTTTACCCAGCTACGATGCAGCTATGTCACGGGGTGTGCTTGGAGGATTACCGGTTCGGATGTGTGGTAAAAGGGGCACTTGAGTGGCCGTTGACGTCTCAGTGCCTGGACGCCGAGGGGCGTATTGGGTTAAGGGGGAGGGAATTGCGGATGAGCGTTGTCCGACACAGTATAGCTTTATTAATCCTGATATTTGAGCGAGGGATTGGTACGGCTCTGTTGACTGTCTCCCCGGATAGGTCGACCGTGTCCCACCTCTTTTATCTTCAACTTAACTACCCAAAAAGCTCTTTTATTGCTTTAAAATAAATCGGTTTTCCTTATTTTCAAAAGGGATGTTTTATTTAAAAAGGCCGGTTTTATTTCCAAAAGGTATATTTTATTTCAAAAAGGTATTTTTATAATCTAGTATAAGCCTCGCGCTATCAAACGTAGGTCGTTGAAGGACACAGTTAACTGAGCCGTCCCGGGATTGATGGTAGTTTGTTTTTGGCTTGGACGTCCGTGGTGTTTATATGTCATTTTAATCGATGCCGCGACGATTTGGTTTTCCGATCCTTTTCTTTTCTTTTCATCTCTTCTCGTTTTCTTTTCTTTTCATCTCTTCTCGTTTTTTTTCTTTTGTTCTCTCTTTTTTTTTTCTTTTGTTCTCTCTTTTTTTTTTCTTTTGTTCTCTCTTTTTTTTTCTTTTGTTCTCTCTTTTTTTTTCTTTTGTTCTCTCTTTTTTTCTTCTTCTTTTTCCTATTGTTTCCCTCTATTTTTTTTGGACGCGGGGGTGGGGGGGGGGGGGGGGGGAAGGGAAAAAAAAAAAAAAAAAAAAAAATGTGATGGCCGGATTTTGAGCAGTAATTAAATTTTTTAAAAAAATTTTTATTAACCCCCCCACAATAAAAAAAAA
>MU865418.1:43836-76185 GCA_033297215.1 Podospora fimiseda
ACCCCCCCCCCCCCCCCCCCCCCCCCCCCCCCCCCAAGGCAAAAACTAAATAATAGAAAATCATGTGATGGCCGGATGTTGAGCAGTAATTCAATTTTTTAACAACATTGTTCTTAACCCACACACAATAAAAAAAAAAGTCCCATCACAAAACCTGGATACTAGGTACCCCTCGGTAAAGCCCTCCACCTCATTCCCTTCCTCTGTCACACAGGCGTCCTGACCAAAAATCTCCCGATAGTCTTTTCAAAAGCAGCCCTCAGAGTGTTTCTCATTGGAACCATTCTTTGTACTCGGGGTTAAAAACATCAATAGAATTCAAGTACGTCTATAATCAGTCTTGTCAGAGAGAGTTATCTAGGTACGTCCCCAGCAAAAAAAGTCTTTCTTACCTCAATCCCAGTGTGTAACCCTCCCAACAAATTCGCAACCCTCCTCCCAAAAACAGGAAGAAAACGACAAACAGCCCTGTCGGGGCCTTCTGCTCTGCTTTGAATATCATTGTATAGTGTCAAAATGATATTTTGAAGACATGAAGCGGCGGAAAACATGCAAGCTCCGTCTTGCTTGTAAAAGGAGGTCATGGTTGGTAGACGCTCAAGTATGATGGCTTCTCAGAAGAGGTAGTCGGTTAGTTGACTGGCTTTAGTTTCTAGTTCCTGTGAGGTTTGTGAGTATCTACACAGCTAATTCTCTTTAAAAGTTGTTGTGGGGAAAGGGCGGCGGCCTGAATTACCTGCCATGGTCCACTTCGCTTTTTATCGTTGTCTTCGAGAAAGGTTACGCAACTCATTGGTACGATTTTGTTGGTGACGTCGCGGATGTTGGTTAAGCGTATGGATATGGCCGTCGATGGCTATTACTACTGGGACTTGGCAGACTGCGGTGCAGGCCAGGACGGCCAAGGAGAGGAGATGCCGGCCAAGCATTGCCACAGTTAGATATTGAAGGTGACTAAGTGGAGACTGGACATCTGACGGGGAGCTGGCGAGGCATGAGTACTCAATATATGGTTCCTAGACTCTAGACTGAAATTTGAGAGCGGAATTTTTTATTGTCAACATTCCCCAAAAGGGCAAGATCGTCCATTCTTGACCCGAGATTGTGATATGGTCTCGGGATCGCGCGAATCGAGACCATCGGGATATAGGTATGACCGGACCGCACCGTTTTGCATTCTTGATGACAAAAGCACAATCCAGACGACATGGGCTTTGTTTATGCATGTGCTGGGTATTATTGATGGTGTCTGGTAATCTGAGCCGCTTCCACGTACTCGGCACCCAAATAATGCCCATTACCAATCAAGAGCATCCAATGAAGAGTAAATTCTAAGATGGCAAAAATCTTGAGAAAAGAAAAAAGAAAGAAGAAAAGAATAGATAACATTTTCAGGTCTAACCCTAACCCGGGTCTCGTGAGCAGCCAGCAAAATGTGGGCCTTCTCTCCCCAAAAACACCAGTGGAGAATTCCAGACTCCAACTCTGCAATTCACCACCGCCAAAAAAATCTCAAAAAATCAACATCAAAAATATCGTCTTTCCCTGCACATCATCTCGGTTATGACTGACGATACCTTGAAGCGCCAGATGGTCACTCAATCGACGGATAGCGACTTTGTTCTGATATCGAAAAGTTACACCGCCAACCCCTTCAATTCTCGCAAGATCCAAGATCCCAGACCAAAAGTCCCGACGCTGTCAAACTGTCATCCAATGATGAGTGCGTCGATTGTTATTGCTGGATTGATGCCGAGAGAAAAAGCAGATCGTCGAGCTGTGGTTCGTCGATTGCTTTCTGCAGCCGCTGATGAGTGGGGCAATTGACGGCGCTTAAATATGGCCCTGGTCCAGACCAGTCATCGGATAACTGCTGCCCTATCATGTCGTGCATGTCTTGGGAGCAAAACAACATCGAGAAGCATTCAGTTGATGCATCCTCAACGGTTCGTTATGGTCATGGCAGAAGCGCTAATAGACGCGCTTGTTTCAGAAACAAGATTGAATCATCAAAACATGGGTTGACGGGTAACACCGTCATGGATCATGGCGATGAGTCTTTGAATACAAAACACCCTCTTCCCTCGAGGCCTCTCTCGGGTTTTTCTTTTCGTTTCACAAAACAAGAAACATCCAAACAGGTTATTTCCTTGGGTCTTTTTTTCCTTTGTCTCTTTTCCTTTTTTTTTCTTTTTCTTTTTTTCCTTATTTCCTTGGGGTCTCTTTTCCTTTTTTTCTTTCTCGTGGTTCTTGGGTATTTTGGTCCGGGTATCATAATTCTCTTGGGGTTCTTGACGAATCTCAACCAACACAACCAACAACCTTCATCAGTACCATCACCATCTGAACGCATCAGACTTACTTGGCAGTTGATCTGTCCCAAAAACAATAATGCAGCAATACGTCCCAAACCAACAAAACATGTCGACCATGCCCAGGATGCCAGTCACAACTTCTTTCCCTCCGCCACCAATGGTCCCCTTCCCGAAGCCCAAGTTTCCTCTTCGCACCGCTAGCAAAGAGAGGCCGTCTCTGGAACTTTACACTGGCACCGAAAAGCCTGAGCCTCGCAAGAAGTTCAGGACTCCTCGATTGGGCCCTCTCGGTGTTATCTTTCTCGTCCTGCGTCTATGCATCTTTGGATTTCTCATTGCTACCCTCGCCCTCTTCGCCAATGGTATGAACAGGATAGCCGCCACCCACCAAGCGAGGCCTCCAGCGGAAATCCTCGGCGGTATCACTGTGGTAAGTTGAAATCTCAACCGTTGGTGTATCCCAGTCTAACTTCAGCACAGTCTACCATTGCATGCATCTACGTGGTTACCACCTTCATCTTGTACCAGGTCAACTGGATGCCTCATCTTCTCACGGGAATCATCGACACCCTTTTCTTCATCGCTTCCATCGTCGTGGCCGCTCTTCTTGGAAAGAGATTCCCCAAGCTCAACTGCGGCACTCTCCTCCCTACCAAGTACGATCTCGCCACCCATCTCAAGCACAACCAGAACAAGTACTCGGCCTTTGTCACGTTTGACAAACAGAGCTGCAACGACAGCAAGGCTGTATGGGGCATTTACATTGCGCTTTGCCTGCTCTTCCTCGTTTCGGCTCCAGTCTGCGTGGCTCTTTGGAACCGCGTTCGCCGAGACTCCAAGAAGGGCCCGGTGGATCTTGACGCCTAGGAACTCGCGGGCACCTATGGAGGAGCGATGAAGCACAAGGAGTCGTGGGAGACTGATGTATCCCTCGGCACAAAGAGCATGAACGACAGTGGTGCTCCCCGCTTCCCGCAGCCCTCATTGGTGCCCATCCAAGATCGAGACGCGGGCATGCCCAACGGCCTCGGCATTCGTATCTCTACTTCGTCCCGATACAGCTGCGACACAGATGCCTCGTCAATCATGAGCGAACTCACGGCCAGTCCTCCTCAGAGGGGATTAAGACCTCCTCCCCTGCGTATCCCAAACAAGATGCCAACCATTGCCGGCTCGCCAACCGATGAGAGGGCCACTAACGCAATTGCTCCCATCATGGCCGGAGGGGCCGCTGGGACTTCGATGGACGACAGGCGACAGGAACAGACTCGTGTACCAAAGTCTCCTCTGTCGCCTATCAAGGGGTTCTTGGCTTCAAGGCAAAAGAGAAAGTCTGTTCCCGCCCCGCCACCAATCATTACCGTTCCTGTCAGGCAGTCAAAGTTCAGGGAGGAAAAGACGCCCGAAGCTGCAGTTGCTCTTCAAACTGTTGGCTTGACCCCACCACCTCTTCCTGCGCCGGCTATGAAGCCAATCAAGCGCAAGACTGTGTGGGGGGTTATTGATGGATGGTGGGATTTGGGGTTGGTGGAGAGAATGAATACCATCAAGAGAAAGAATGTTAAATAGGAGGGGGTTTAATTAGACTGATAAATGGCATTGGGATGGAGTATACTTGGGATTGGGATTACATGGATAATATTGCATTAGTTTTGGGTTTACGGTACAAAACTGCCCTGGAAGGCATTGCATTGGATGGTTTTGGTATTGGTTTTATTATTCTAAAACATACAAAATTTACAATCAAATCATTGGTGTTTAATTAAGCGTGGGTCTTTCTGGCCTTGCTCTTCAGAATGTAATAACTGTATGCCTGGCACTCGATGTCTTGATACACCCGGAGCCAACAAAACTCCCGAGACGGTGCCAATATATGACCAAGAAATATCCCGTCCAAGTTGTTGGTATATTGGTGGAAGATTCCCTTATGTATTTATATGCAGATAATATACGGATTGCCACCGACATGAGTCCGGGAAACGAGTTCCAAGATACATCCCCTCTGCCCCCGCATAAAGCGGCTCACCTGTATCCCGGCTCACAATCTCCAAGCCACATGGCAATCCATATTGTTTCCGCGACTGCCAGAGATGGGACCGGCACTATCGTCTCGTGGCAAATCTGCATACCCGGATCAAAAGACGGGATTTGATGAAGTTGGAGATGACCTCTCAGGTAACACAAGATCAAAAAGATCGACGCACGACAACACTCTGCCTAAATCATTTAATTACAGTCAATTTGTATATAAGCAATTCTTGATTAGAAACCAACGGCATATAATAGACTGTCTTGGCCATTCTACAATTTCTGGTTTCAACATAAACTCATCATACTTTCCCATCCTTCCTCCGTTGTCTCCTTACTGCAGTTCAGGCAATCACAGCCTACCAGCCAACATGTTTCGGTACTCTGCTCTCCCCCTCCTGGGGCTAGCAACCGCCCAATTCACAGTCTTTTACGACATGCTTCGATTCCAATGCAACCAACTAGTCATAGACCGAATAGATCCCCTCGTTAACCCCGGTTTATCTCCTTCCCCTCATCTCCATCAAATCGTCGGAGGAAACTCCTTTCAACCAGACATGACTCCTCAATCCGGCCACGATCTCGTCAACAACTCAACATGTACCTCTTGTACTTTTGTCGAAGATCTATCTAATTACTGGACAGCGGTTTTGTACTTTCGCGCGAGAAATGGAAGTTTTCATCGTGTTCCGCAGTTTCCTTCAGAGGGATTGAGGGGGCATGGGGGGATTACCGTTTATTATATACCTCCTTATGATGGAAAGAGTACTGTTACTGCATTTAAACCGGGGTTTAGAATGCTTGCGGGAGATGCTGCGGTGGATTTTGAGGATAAGAGGGTTCAGAAGCTTTGTCATAGGTGTATGCCGAAGACTGGGGAAATGAGCCATGTTAATTGTGGTGCACCGGACTCAAAGGCTTTGCCCAAGGGACCTTGTGAGGGGGGGATTAGGAGTGTGATTACTTTTCCTACTTGTTGGGATGGGAAGACTTTGGATAGTCCTGATCATAAGTCGGTATGTTTTATTCTTCTTTTTTTCCTTTTTCCCATCGGACTTTTTTCAGATTTCAACATCTCCTTTGGTTGAAACCCCTCTGTCAGTGAACTCTTATTTTTACAGCCAAAAATCGTCCTCTCTACTACCCTCATTAACATCTCCTCTTGTCTGGCTAACTCATTACAGCACGTCTCATACGTTGCGAACGGAAGTTTTGACTCGAACGGAAAATGCCCCGCCAGTCATCCTGTTGCCCTCCCCCAAGTGATGCTGGAGGTCATGTGGGATACTCGCCCATTTAATGACCCTGAGTTATGGCCTGAAGATGGCTCTCAACCATTTGTTTGGAGCACGGGAGACAAAACCGGATATACTCAGCACGGTGATTACGTGTTTGGGTGGAAAGGAGATTCCCTTCAGAGGGCTATGGATGCTAGGTGCACTGGTGCTATTTGCAGAGAACTGAAGCTGCAGTCTTCAGAGGAAGCAATGAGGTGCACCAAGGCGCCTGTGGTAAAGGAGCAAGTTGATGGGTGTAAGTTTTCTTCTTCTTGTTTCTTGAGGGAATTACGCTGACAATTACAATCATAGGGTTGGATTATATTCCCGGTATGGAGCATCTCAAGTTTTAATGCGGACGAGAAAGGCAGTGGCAGATTGTACCTTTATTACATGCAGATTGCACAAGACTTTCCACTGTAATTTTCATTAAACACAACCTGGAATGTTGAAATTGCATTTGGCATAACTGAGAAAGAGGAACTTTATCGATGGCGCAACAAAGTCGGTGACTGAAAAATTCCATGCCAGGAAACCACGAAAGGAAGAAACACTTTCAAACTCAAACCCTCTCACCGGACAGCGAGAGATTATTGGATCCCTTGACTCCCACAAATGCACTCACGTACTTTCCAGTAACATCTTCCAGCGCAGAACCACCGACTGTCTTGCCAATAATGGTCCCAATCAGCTGCGCATGCGTAATGATGCCTGCCCGGATTGCATCGTGCATCAAGTCAAACAGGTCATGTTGCTTGACACCTCGAAGGATTCGTTCTGCCCAACACCTTGTCAGCTTCCCATCCAAATCTTTGGTACGGTTACACCTACTTCTCATCGCCCCGTCTCGACCCTTCCGGATTTTTATATCATACTTGGCCAACGACTTGAGGGGATATTCCGTCTTGAGACCGATCGGATGTCCTAAGCTCGTGATTTTATAATCCAAACCACCCTTGTCTTCATCGAACAAGAAATATCTCTTTGGTTCCTTCCGCTTCGTCTCGTCTGCAGGTTCCGGCTCCTCTGGGTTCAACAACTTGAGCCCGATGGATTCGGGGGTAATTTTGGCCTCTTCAACTGCTTTTGATTTCATTATTGTCCTGATGGCGTCGTCGTCCTCTGAAACAGTTCGTCAGTATCTGCAACAATTTTGGGGATTGCATGGCTAACTCACTGTAAATCAAGACTCCCTTCTCAAACCGACTCTCTCCCGTGTAGCAGATGACGATAAAAACATCGACAAACCCGATCAGCCGCACCTTGCCCTCCCATCGCTCGTTGTTGATGAGGATATCCCACGGATGAATGTCATGATCGCACTCGACGCTCTTTTGGTCGACCGACCGCCCAAGCACTTGCAGCACACGATGGTAAGAGGCCATTTTGTCGGAAAGCCTCCAGTTTGTTGTTGGCAGGACAAAGTCAGATGTACAACCACGACTAAGTTCCTTCTTTCTTCCCAGGTATTAGGTAAAAACGGGTAGTGCGGATTTCTTTTACGCTAACTGCGGCAAAAGAGACAATGCCATCAGTTCAATGATAGGCACGCCAACTACGGACCCGCATACAAAGACACCCACACTGATTGATCGACATGCACACCCTCGGCGTTGGGCAGCAGTATTACCCACTGTGGCGCCAGTACCTCCAACTCCAGTTGGACAGATCTCTTCCTGGTGGCTTGCTGGTCCCAGCTGAACGGGATCCCGCATGGAGATGCATTTATTGATTCTTCTCCTCCTATCATGTAACTTCTTGCCCTCCTTTGCCTTTCGCATAAGTCCTGCATCTTGACTGACGACGATAATTGGCTTTTCAGAACGGCGAGAATGCCCGAGGAGACCGCGCTTCGCGATATTCCGTTTAGATGGAGGGCCAAGTTGGGCGACGATCAGGTACCCCTCTTTGGTTGCGATCGACACGACCATTGGTTGGGAAGGGCAGCACATTATCTTCCAGAGAGCTGAACCCTTCCCGCTTCAACAGTCCAACATCATAGCTGCAGTTACGGGGAAGGTCCTGCCTTGTTGCTCAAAGACTCCAGAGCTCTCCCCTCTCCTCTTCTCAAAATTATCCCGTCAGTTCTTGAATCCCAGGTTGCGGTTAGCAAATCTCTCCCCAACACAATTTACACCCGGACCAAGCATTGAGACTTTGGGGACCCCTCCGCAGCCATCATGGATTACCTCGTGGACTCGGTCAAGAGTTCACAGGGGATGGCAATGGTGAAGGATCTGGTCGACTCCATCGACATTACCCCCGAAATGATCAAGAAGACCGTCGAGGAGGTCGGTGAGAGCCCCGAGAAGCTGCGAGCAATCCTCAACCTTTGGTTTGTCCCTCGTTTCAAGCCGTCATTTGTCCCCGCACAACACCATAGACCCTCTGCCAGCCCTGGCGACGTCGAATTTCTTGGTCTGACACGCCGTGCGCAAACCCCGACGCCACGTCGTATGTTCGACATTGAGACCGGCAATCTGGTTGACAACTGGCCTGCAATCGGCGCCCGAGGACAATACTGTATGCTCTCTCACCGGTGGAAGGGTGAGGAAATCCAACTCGGTGACATCAAAGAGGCACGAAGGAAGGATTTGGAGCGGGCAAAGGCAGGGATAACCCCCAACGGTGGAAGCGACGTGGAGATTATCATGAGGCAATGCAAGCTTGATATCAAGGAGCAACAAGAAGTCATTGAGAAACTGCACAAGGTGGCAGAACCCAACAAGCCCTTCAGTCTCGCCGAGCTTCTGGAGAAACGGCTAACCAGCAAATCCGTCGACGGCACTTTTGGATGGGCCAAAAGAGAAGATGAACAAGCAAGGACAATGCTGAGATTTGCCGAGATGGAGCGCAAAGTGTTTACCTCTGTGATCAACCAAGTTCATCAGAGCGTCGACGAAAAGATGCAAGGATTGCGGCCAGCACAGCAAGACAGCAGCACAGATGGCATCAATGCGGCCAACGGAGTCGTTAATGAAGCAGCGAAAAAGGCATCGGCAGCAAAGAAGACGCTCGATGAGGCACGAAGCAGGTTCAACTCGTCCCAGAGCGACATCCAATACTTTCAGCAGCATCCCCGGCTTCGAGACTCTCTCGATGAGATGGTCACCCGACTGCAGCGCTGGAAGTCAGCGATCAAGTTGGAAAATTCTATCAGCGAGGCTTCCAAAATCTTCAAGAACAAGCTATTTCAATACCGGGAGAGGAGATATTTGTGGACGGATACTTGCTGCATTGACAAGCCCAACTTTGGCGAGCTTTCCGACTCTTTGTCACTCATGGGGGATTGGTACGCCGATGCAGAGTTCACTCTTGTTCAACTCGATACTTCCTTCAACGAAGCGGATGCTTTGAAGGACTGGCGCAGATTTGAAGCGGAGGAGGCCAACCAACCTTGGGAAGAGTCATTTGCCAACATTGAGAATTTCCACACCATCGGCAACCACAAACCCGAGTGGTCTGACAGGGCCTGGACTCTCCAAGAGCTGGTCATGAGCAAGACTACGTTCTATGTGAATTCTCTCTGGACTCCCCTCAGCCGGCCAGTGGAAAGCTTGGGGTACTTTTACCATCTCATCCCGTTCATTGAGATTTACACAAGTGGTGACTGTCACAACCTCTACCGCGCATTGCCATCCATGCCGAATAAGCTCGGAGGGTATTGGGCCAATCTCAAAGTTGGCCATATCCTCGAGGGCCTTCACTCCTCAGCCGAGTTGGATGGTATTGCTTTTCTCAAACACATCGATGGAGACCCTTCATCCGATTCTTCCGAGACCGCGGCCATCAAGGCTGCCCAGGAGATGATCATTCTCCTTGATGGGCTCGGGGTCAGGATACCCAAAGATCTCGAAGTGGAAACTGCAACCTCTGAGATTGCTCAAGCTGTTTATCTTGCGGCCGCAGATCTTTGCAGGCCAGAAGGCAATCCACAGGGCCAAACCTTACTTGCCGACTTTATTAATACTTGCAAGGATCGTCCTGCCAAGGAAGAAGTGGCTGATGAGACAGAGTCTCTAGAGGAGCAACAGGAGAAACTGATTCAACACGCCATCAACTTTGTCTTGCAGTGCCTAGTAGCTGAGACCAAGAGTCTCGTTCTCAACGACCGAGAATACATTGCCAAATTTGGCCAGGTCGAGCAGCTTGCAGGATGGCAAAGCGGCATGGCTCGGACAGGCTTCTCGGCTCAGAGCGTTCTTGAGGTTTCTGGTAAACGCACAGCAACCGTGGAAACTGATCGTGCCTATGCATTGATGGGTGTGCTTGGTGTTCGGTTCACAACGTTCTCTGCTGAAGGTTACCCGAAAGCACTCGCGCGGCTCCTCGACGAGGTCATCATTACCCACAACGACGTTTCGGTGTTCAACTGGTCAGGGATGGACATGGGAAGTCCCATTCGTGGCCGATCGATGTACCCTGCAGCACACACAGCCTTTGGCAACCAGGAGGATCGAGGACGACGATACAACCTTATCCTTTCTGCCGACGTTCAGGGAAAGATGGAAGAGGTTATGAGAACCTACCACGGTGTGATTAACATCCTACAGAATGCCATCGAGGTTGTTAAAGATAAGAAGCGCAAAGACCTTCCGTTTTCCTGGATCGACCAAATCATCAAACTGCTTCAGTCCAATGGGTTTCAGAAGTTGAAACCAGAAATGGAAAGTGTCGGCAAGATTATTCGGTACGTCATCAAGAACTGTGTGCAGGAGGTACCACCCTCAACCGCAACGGCTGCTCCCGCCACAGAAGAAGAAAAGGCCCCATCACGTCTATCACTACCATCGCTCAGCAAAACATCAACAATGTCGACGCTTTCGGATTCATTGCCATCTCTTCCAAGCCCGCCAATCTCATTGTCTTCATTGACCAGCTGGGGTTCAAGTTCCACAGCACAGGAAAAGGAAAAGGAAAGCCCTGGTAACGGAGGCTCAACTAAGAAGGGGTCAAGATTTGGGCTCAGTAAGGGCCTGGGTATCAAAGCCCCCTCGTTTGGCACAAGTAAAAAGATAGCGGAGCCCACTGTGCAAACACCGCCACCTGTGCAGAGCCCCGTGTCACCGGAACCCACTTCATCTAATGTTCCACCTTCATCAATCACCCGCAAGCCAACGTGGGTGGACTTTGACGAGAATATTTCTACATATCTGCAGAGCCCAGAGGAAGAGCGACCGAAGAGACGAGAGACGCTGCCAGAGGAAGTCAAAACCATCGACTTGGATGTAGCGTCGATGAGCGAATCTGATCACTCAACGACACACGTTAATCCAGGTGATGACCATAGCACCATCTCTCCAAATCCTATCATTGTCAATAATTCAGGGATCGAAGGCCTTTTTGACATCCAGCGTGTCGTTGTCACCATGATAGACGCAGAGAAGCTACGGCGGCAGGTTTCCAAAGCAGTCAGTCCACGACAAAAGATATCTGGTTGGTGTTCAATCAGCACTGGGTTCTCGAGAGTTGTGACCAGCTTCTCGTGTGAGAAGAGTATTTTGGAACGTCAACTTGACGTGATACAGACAATCGAGGCCACTGTTCTCTGTGAGCAAGACAAGAGTGAGGGAGAAAAGAGAAGTGCTAAGCTCCTCAAAACGCTGAAAGTTACCAAGCGCACAGTGGAGAATGTTGCCGAGGAAGGGGCTAGCCAGGCAGGGAAGGTGGTGAGCAACAATACCACTGGAGGAGGGCAGGCTGGTGATAAGAACGGAGATGAGGCCGAAGGCGCTGAGAATGAAGACTCGGATAACACCGAGGAAGAACGTCTTGTGAGCAGGATGATTGAGTTTATCCAGGAGCCCAGCCTGAAGCTTGTAGCCGGAGAATGGGTTTTGGCACGCTTCTCAGGAACCCCCGGCGCCAACTGGCTCTTGTGTCATCTAGAGCTTGGGTCGAGTCCATCTGTCTTTTACGGTCACCGGATTGCAACGGGTGAGATTGACTTTACCAGTTCGACTCCCGAGCCGGGACTGGTGAATGCTTGGCAGACGTATATGAATCGGAAGAAGAGAAAGATGTGCTACATCTTGGATAAGTATCTTGAGAGCAGGAAGTTTGGAAAGCAGGGAGAGGAAAAGCGCCAGACAGGTACAACCCTCGCCATGCAAGGAGTGAATACCGCTATGAAGGGTGTTGAGGGTTATACTCCGGGGCTTCCGCGTTTGCCCAGTTGGAGCAAGGAGGGTGGTGGTGAACAACCAGTGCAGGAAGAAAACGGGGATGATGGGTCTGATGACGAAGAGAATGTGTTTGGAAAGATTCTCAACCAGAGCAAACTTGCTGCTTTGGCGTTTAGAGACTACACTGTTTTGGCGGTTGTGGAAAAGCTTTTTGAGATGCGTGCCAGTCACTTGGACAAGACTCTGAGCGCCAGGGTGTTGAAGAGGACGCCGATTGCTTTGAGGAGTGCGGTGGAGAATTTGAGTGATAACAGGAGTTTGATGCCTGCCATGTTTCATTCGTCGACGAGGGTTCACATGTTTTAGGGGGTGTTCGGGTTTCTTCTTTTGTCACTAGTCTTTCTGGAGTATATTGTCATTACTCCGTTTCTCATACAGTTAAGGATCCTTTACTTCCATGCTGGCATCAATCAACTGCACAGGCTTCGGCAAAACTCAGCGTGCACTCTACGAACGTTATATCCAGTGAAATTCAACCCGATTTTGGAAGACATGCTCCCCAATTCTGAGAACTTTTTCTGCCATCGTCCTCTACACCCACCGCCCTAGGTCTCTAATAATAACAGAGGTATCTACGGGCTAGCACTGCTCGGTTCCCGGCCTGGTCCTAAGCTACACGGATATTATTCGGCGTAGTGTTAATGGTCGTCACCCCGCCAATCTCTGCCAGACAAAGTATACATGGCGAAAGTTCGAATCTTGTCAAAAGCCCTGGCAAAATTGGCGTCAGTATCGAAATAGTCATTGGCTGCAGCCGGTCCCAGTGTCTGAACGGCCTTTACAGAGGCTAATATCTTGAAATTGGTGACAACCATCGGCAAGCCGCTAAAGTCTCGAGCCAGGATCTGGGTGACCAAGACCTGGGGGACCTTGCCCTTGAGTGCTTCTGTGCCGATCGAGCTCTTTATGTCGGCCCAAAGGGTACCGCCCTGCCTGACATCACTGTTGCCATCCGTCTGGTAGGCGTCGATGAGGCGTCCGAAGAACTCGACTTCCCAAAAGCGGCCCGCCTCGCCTTTGCCGATGTCTAGGTTCGGGGGCGAGTTCACTTTACTGGGCGTGTAGTACTCGATCTCACCGACGATCCTGCCGACAAGGAAATGCACCATCTCGTGCGCAATGGTGATGCTGGCCATGAGAAGGTGATTTTCGTAGTCGGCAACGTTGGCAGAAGTTTTACTTGTCGCAGCCCTGTTGAGCGAGTACGCAGCCTTATCCATCGTCTGAGAGAGTTAGCCAGTGTTTCTTATCATGAAGGTGAGGGTGTTGGACATACCCGGCTATCGAGGTACCAAAGTCCAGCAGCTTTCGGATTCCACGTGCTCCCTTTGCCCTGGAACCATGTACGCTGCCTGGTCACACCTAGGTGCTCAACCCTGGTGCTCAAGAGGAGGTTGGGAAAGTCGTTGCGCATGCCATCCAGAAACTTGGTGATCCACGCAGCGTCGACGTCTTCTTTGTCTACCGTAACAGTTCAGTATTTTATAGGATATTTACCCTGCCTCTAATATGGGCCTCTCAACTGAACCCACCAACTGTTGGCCATATATAAAACAATAATTGGGGCAAGCAAGCAGCAACCCCGCCCCCACCGTCGGCGGGTGTTGTGTTTGTCATGTCACTTTCATGCATGGGTAAACCCTTAACCTATTTAAACCCACTTCGCCGCAGTCCTACCTGCGATCACCAATTCAACTTTTCTGGCCGAGACCAAGACAGACACACCATGGATCCCGCCGACTTGGACATTTACGTGAGAAGCATGAAGGAGGTCCCCGCGCAGTAGGTGCCTCTCGCATTCCCTTCACCGACAATGGCTCCGACCACTACAGAATTTTCTGCCATGCTCTCAAGAACATGCTGTCAATCGATCTGACGCTGGAAACCTACGCTCAAATCATAGATGGTCTTCCCACGGTCGACATTGCCTATAACTGCCGCTCTCCCGGTTTATTCTCGGACGACCACCCGATCGAAGACCACCAAGAGCTCTGTCCAGGAGCAGTGGAGCGAGCGCAACCGTTTATGGAGGGGCTTGACATGTCCATCCTGACATTTAACCCCAAGCTCCTCAGGTCCTACTCCCGTGCACCCATTAGCTCGAGACCATTTTTTCTGCGTCTCGTCGAGTTGATAGCATCCGTGCTTCACGAGATAGGCGCCCTCCTCTTCCAGCTTAACCTCCGTCTTCACCAAGGTGATGTCGACGCTGTTACAAAATGGACAGCGGAACCGGGCGACGAGGAACTCTTGCGGCCGACGCTCCTCAATCATATGCTTTACATGGATCATGACGTGTACCCCAGCGGTGTGGCCGACATGGTAGGCTTTTGGGCAGAGGACAGAATCATCGGAGGCGTTACGGTCTTTGACCGCCGATCAGAAGAAGCCGGCGCTTTTCCCAACATCTATCTTCTTTCCAACCGAGTGAGGACAACCGACTGATACTGGCAGCTCCGCGATGATCAACAGCACGCAATGGTCAACTTTCTTGTCGCCGAAAATAACGACGAGCCCGAGAGTGGTAGTGTCAAATGCCCATTTCCTATCCTTCCCACGCGCGAGAATATGCAGAGGCTGATGATGGCAAAGGCGGCACTAGCGAGGAGGCGTAAAGGGGCTCTTGGCAAATTACATAGGCATACCTAGGCGATTATGTCCTTTAATATGATTTCTTTGCCTGAATCATCCGGATCTTTTGTTTATCTGATTATACTAATCCATGTTCTGTTGAAGCAGACTGGTTCTCTGTTACTTGGACCTTCCGACTCTTTTGCGCATTTTTCCGACGGCCCTCTTGACTTGGACCAAATCTTGTGGAGTCAGGCAAGTAAGGTATGTTGCATTCATGAAATGTCTGTTGGTTCTTGGAAGGCCTGTTGGTTGTTGCCAAAATCACGTGTTGCTCAACAAATTCCTGCACCAACTCCTCTTTGAATTTTCTCATCGTCAACTGTCTCGGCCATAAAGTCAAAAATCCACAATGTCGTTTTTCACGACTCATCTTCCTCGGGAACCGGAGGAAAAGTTCAGCCCCGAGTATGAAGCGCTTTCGTACGTCTGGGGCTCACAAGGTAACCCGGAGATTGCCTACATTCAGGGAATGATGATTTGAACCCGGAAACATTTGCACAACTCCCGATTTGGCAGAATTTAGCCATTGTAATTCGCCATCTTCGAGACCCGAGGAGAACCGTGTCATATGGATTGATGCTCTATGTATCAACCAATCTGATATCGAGGAGAGGGATGCACAAGTTGGTCGGATGGGAGATATATGTCGTCTGGCAAAAAGAGTAGTTGTCTGGCTTGGTCCTGAGGAAAACAACAGCAACATCGCACTGGAAACCCTTGACCACCTCGGTGAACAGGTGGTTGTATCAAGTGACCTGGTCACGGCTGCATGCCCTGAGTCTGCCGAAACGGAGCTGGCCGATCTCAAGAAGCCACTTCCCTGGAATGAGAAAGCGTGGTTAGCAATCAAGGATCTTCTGTGGAGGCCGTGGTTTGAGCGTGTTTAGACAGTTTAGGAGATCATGCTAGCGAACGATGCAGTTCTCGTCTGCGGGAAAGCCAAAGTTTCCTGGAATCACTTTTGCTCGACGTACTTTACCATGAACAGCAATAACGTTTGGCCTGATTTCATCACGCCATCCGATATCAGAGATATTTCACTTCAAGCTCTTTGTACTCGGTCTAGGAGTCCAATAATCGAAAAGTTTCAGGGCATGATAAATAAACGCTGTTGTGATCCGAGGGATTACATCTATGGTGCTCTAGGCATGGCTATGCCGGCTTTCAGGGCAAGGATCAAACCGCATTACGGCCATACCGTCGAGCGGGTACATCAAGAAGCCCCAATTACTCATATCGAACACTTTAAGCGCTTGGAAGTGCTGAGCATGTGCTTTCAGAAGGACCGGAGATTCGACCGTCTTCCTTCTTGGGTCCCAGACTTTTCTGCTCAGCTTGATATTTCCGGACCACAGGAGCAATTTGCAGCTGGGTTCTCCCGCGCTTTGGTACAATTCTCAGAGTCGGAACCGAATATCATCCAGGTTGCTGGCGTTCGTTGTGCCACTGTTTAGTCGGTCACGGAGCCTATTCCAAAGGATAATTACTACGCGGCACTCGAAGCACTACGAGCTATCGCGCCAGAGAACCTTGGCCTCGACACAACGACGCCATACCCCACTGGCGAACCTTTCAAGACGGCATATGCCATCACGCTCTGTCAGGATTCTCTAGAGGACAGGTTTGAAGGTGGGAAATATCCCAGGTTGAAGACATGGATAAAACAAGACAGTCCTAATGCGTTATTTGGGCCAAGAGCCAAGGAGAACAAGGATAAAAGCGTTATCCCGACTGGATACGAAGATACAATTGTTACTCGTTGCCAAGGTCGGCCTTATGTCGTCACTGAAGAGGGATACATTGGATGGGGAGCTACCGGGACGCAGCCAGGGGATATTATTTGTGTTTTTCTCGGCTCCAAAGACCCTATTATTCTCCGTCCACAGCCAGAGAGTGATTCTTTTACTCTAGTTGGGAACAGGGACTTTTATGGACTGGGAGATGCAAATGTTTTGCTTGGACCCTTACCTTTTAACTGGAGTGTGGTGGTTGATGATGATACTTCTGGCTATTGTTTCTTTCAGTTTTGGAACAAAAAGACGAAGTTGACAAAAGATGACCCGAGACTGGGGGCGCTTCCTGAGGGTTGGGAGTCTGTGAAGGAGCATCGTGAGAGGACAGGGGATGATCCGTTTGTTTACAGATGGTTTAGAAATGTTGAGACTGGAGAGGAGATCAATTGGGATCCGAGGATGAGTATTGATGCGCTGAAGAAACGGGGGGTAAATATTGAGATGTTTTCTTTGGAGTAGGATCGGCGTACATTTGATTATTTCGTTTCTTGTATTTTAATCTTGCTGTATCTGAAAGTTTTGATCGGCAGGGTTTGGACAGAATTATCTCGTTCGTTGGACAAGATCAAATTTCCAAATTCTTTGATAGATTTCGACTAATGAATCCGAGTAAATTTGATAAGACAAGTGATGGGAGAAGCAGCTGGGAAGAGAGGTAAACCTGAACTGCTGTATTTCAGGACCAATGTATCGTAGCTCATGGGCCACAATCACTACCTCACAGTTAATGTAAACGAGATTGATCAACATGGCTCAATGGAGGATCACTGAGCCAAGCCAACTGATGTGCTGGTATTGGAGCATGGATCAGCCAGGCCTCTTGAATGTCATAGTGTATTTATTCACTCATCTTTAACCCCTGGAAAGGAACCTTCGTATACTATATACACCACTTACTACCCCAGGTATTTTTGAGCAAACATAATATATGAGTAACAAAAGAAAGAGCAGATATTCGCTGTACCTAGTCTACATCAAACACTCCCCAAAGAAACACTACTCTGAACACTCTTCCACCATTACTTACACCCACTCACTCATTAAACCCATTCGTGACAGACAAAGAAACAAATAAACCTCCTAACCTCTCGAAATCCACAAATAAACAACCTCCAACTCCCCGTCCTTGTCCCGTCTGCACCAACCCATCTCCCCAGCCGTCTTTCTTGACACCCGTCTATCATCCTCTCTAACCTCCTCCATGTGTCCCCAGTTTCCACCTCCCTGGGGGTATACCCTATGAATGGCGCTCTGTTCGGTGCTCTTTGCTCCGAAACCGGCCATGAGCTCTTTGAGGGTGACGCAGTGGGGGACGTGGCATGCGTAGAAGGGGACTAAAAGAATTATGGTATTAGCTTTTTTCAAGATCTTGATCCTGAGCCACGTTTAGATGAAAAGGCTTTTAAGGCCGTTCCGTGGTTCCTTTTCCATTGGCTGGTGGTCTTAGTCGCCCGGCCACCAAATCTCTAAGCTTTTTTCAAAACATGAACGTTATAACGGATGATTGGATAATAAAAGAAACTGAGGAAGAAAGGAGGGGAAAGAGGAGGAAAAGAAAGCGGGGAAATTAAAGATAAAAGCAAGAAAGCAAGGAAAGGGAGAATAGAATGAAAAAAGAAGGAAAAGAAAGGAAAAAAGTGAAGAAAAAGGGTAAAAAAGCAAAGAAATAAAGGAGAAAAATTTAGAAAACAGCGAAAAGAAATTGGAAGAATCATCCGTCTCCGACACAAAGCCTCTCCCACTCCGACGCGACCAACGTCCGCCTCCGACACGAAACCTCTAGAAGTCGGGTGAAAAAAAGAATGTAAAAAGGGTGAAAGGTGCAAAAAAAAAAAAAAAAAAAAAAAAAAAAACATGCAGGGAAGAAATAAAATGGGAAAAAATAGAAGAAAAAAGCACTTACACTGTCCCGCTCCAAGTCCTCCCTCCCAAGGAGCACTCTCAACCTTCAAAACAATAACCTTTGCATGCTGTCTGGGGAAAAAGTAATCCCAACCCGGTTCGGTCCCTGTTCCTCCCAGGGAATTATGAAAGTGGGCTGCCGGGAAGTGAGGATCGACATTGGGGGGAGCAACTGGAATTCGACCAGAGTTTTGGAGGTTGGAAACGTATGTGAACTGTTGGCCTTGGGAGTCTTGGTGAATTGAAGCATATGGCTGGCTGGCTGGAAGGATGGGAGGATTGGGATGGGGACAGCTGCAGGATTGGGTGCGGTCGGGTGAGGGAGGAGGGGTGATGTGTCCCGGGAGTTGAACTTGAATCTGGGGATGGGGGTAGGGAGAGTAGGTTGTGGCGATGTGGATGTTTTGGGGGTCTAGATGGCGTTAGTTTGAGGTGTCAAGGTAGGAGGGGGGAGGAAAGGGTTGTACAGAATGGTTGAGCCATTTTTGAAGTTGAAATGTGTTGATTGAATAGGTAGAAACGAGTTATCTATGACATGGTAAGCTACGGAAACAACAGAGGGAAGGTGGGAGAAAAGGGGATGATGGAAAGTGATTAAAAAGCCTTCTCAGCGCTGTTAAGGACTGCGATGACTTCATTTGACGGCAAAGAACAAGGACGGAACATACTGTAAAAAAGAAGAAAGCTGATGCTGAAGAACTGACCGAAAGACACGCTGAAATCGATGCCGAAGCAAGGAGCTAAAATAGAAAGCAAGGCAATGAAAGGAGAACAATTGGAACACTCAAATTCATTTGATGTGAGAGTTGTAAAGAGGAAATAAACGAGCAAGCAGGGAGAAAAGTCCCCTTTTTATATTTGGGAACAGCATAGAGTCTGGACACGGGTCATTTCGATCATGGACAGCATCAAAATCTCATCCGAGCTCCCTATGCTATTGTTGAATAGGTATCAAAATGACTCCCATGAGTCATCAGAGTTCAACAAGATGTAACCACTGGCCATGATGACATTTATCAAGGAGATGTTGAGCTCAAATGGCGGGAAGCCGTCACATGTGTCCCATCAAATTCGACGAAATAGTAGAGATGGGATGGGTTTATCTTGATACTAGTAAGATGTCGAGGATTGGGGACAGAGATCCGCCTTGTCCCAAGTCCCAACCAATTCAACCAAGTATGTAGAGGTGGGTCAATCTGGCGAATAAAATGCGAAAGAAACGTGCAAAAATGAGATGAAAATTGGAACATCGGACCGGCAAGGAGCAGCTCAAGAGTTTGATGAGTCAATTCAGATGGCTGGGACTTTGATGCTCAAAACGCAAAGGAAGAAATTGGTTGTGGAGAATGGTGAAACATTCTGTGATAATGTTATTGACCCCCACAAGGTCACTCGGGCCCGATGTGAAGAGCTTATCAGAAAATGACAGCTGCAGTTCACCGACAGATCACATCCCACGGGTCTTTGTTATCTTCGGCACTTCGGCACTCCTCTGCAGCGTCATGAACGTATGATGCATGGAGTCAGATTGCACACCGAGCTCCAGACATCTCTTCAGATGGCTCCCAGCCAGAGCAGCATTTACCATCTTGTGAAGACGGCTTTCGGGAATATCGGCAACAAACAATCACTCCTGATACCATTTCCTGATGAACAGTCAAATCCATTCAACATGCTACCTGCCATTGCACCACATATATACACACAATCAATCAATCCCCAACCCCATCCCTAACCAACCTCAACCCACCCGCAAACCCTTTCCTCGTCGGACTTGTCACCTTTTGTAAATTCCCCGCTGCCTGGCCCTGCCTCTTCCTCTCAACCTCAACGACCAATCCCTTCAGATAAACCTCTGCCTGCACAGTAGCACTGTAAGCCTCTGCCGTCCAACTCCAGATATTTGTCCTACCAGCATCCGCGCCCGCAGCCAACAGTGTTCTGAGCACCAACAAATTCCCATTACTGCTGGCAAAATGCAGCGCCGTGTTTCCGTCCAAGTCGCAATTCTCCAAGGCGGCCTGAGCGCCTGTGGGTGCATACGTCAATAACAACTGCACGACGGTATCGTGTCCGTGGAGACTGGCTTCCATTATTGCGTCTCTGCCTCGAACGTCTTGTCGGAGGATTGTCGGAGGGTCATATTCGCAGAGGAAATGGACTACTTCGGTGTGCCCGGCTGCTGCGGCGAGCATCAGGGGGGTTTGATGGTCGTCATTGAGGGAAGGGGTACCGTCGCTTTCGTGGTTTAATTCGATTAGGAGCTTGCAGATGGCTAGGTGACCGAGGGAGGCGGCGAGGTGAAGGTTTGAGTTTGCGATGCCGGTTACGGAGTGGTCGGGATTATGGAGGAGGTGGGGGTGGGATTTGAGGATTCGTTTGACGAGGAGGGCATCGTTGGAGCGGATTGCCCGTCGGAGACGGATGGAGGGGTCGATCATTTTGTTGTGGAGAATAAAGTCGTCATGGAGTTGGGTGTTTTCGGTGGTGTCTTGTGAAATTCGTTGCCCCGCTAATATCTGCAGTGGGGGCGGGGTAGTTTGGCGGGGTGATTTAGGCATAATCCCTGCATTTTTTCAGCTTTCCCTCATGTAAATGTCGATATGCCTCGGGCACATTTAAAACAAGACTGGCCCAACCCGATACCCCCAAAATGATATACAGCGTCTACTCCTTCTGCCATCCGAATCAAAGTTGGCAACTCGTCGTCGAGTATCTCCTTAGGGCCAGTATAACCCGGCGCCAACACGGCTGGTTTACTTGTCGGTGCACCCACATTGATGAAATAATCTGAAAGGCAAATTCCGTGGGGCCGCACAGGGACCGGTCTTTAAAGATTCGGGAGATTGGACACGACATTGATGATGGTCGACGCTCGTTACGCAATGCCGGGGCGACACAAGCATGACCAGCTCCAAACCTGCCCATTGGGGAGCATTGAGTAAATCGGTGGCTTGCCAACTCAACCACATGCATATTCGATATGTCTTCATCTACCACGAGTAGTACAGACCATTCGCGCAAAATCTCACAATCATTACGGCTCGTGTTGAATTTGATGACCCCGTCCTTCTTCAACTTTGCACGCAGCGCCCGTTTCCATTGAGTGACGATGACTGGTCCCCCTGTCGATGATCTCGAGCTTGCGTGCCCGTGCCCGCACTGTATCACGGGTAGAACTCCCGTATTCAAGTCATGCATCGAGACCCAGCTGGGCTCAATGCAGTCATCCTCATCTATCTCAACAAGTTTCCAAGGCATCATCTCTTCACGCCAACTGATCCTTGTTGGTTCGACTCGGCCCCTGGTTCGACAAAGTCTGTATGAATAGTACCGTCCCTTCCTGGGCTACAATAAAAGTCGACCGTTCTCAGCGTCGGAATTCTGAAGATGACCTCGAAACCCGGGTCCAAATTTGTCTCGCTCACATATCCGAGGCTTATATGCCGGAGACCCTCAAGATCACTCGCCAGTGTGGACAACCAGCTAAAATCCGTCCATCTACCACTGTCGCGTAGTGACAGCACATCCGTCGAGAAATTGATCCAACCAATTTTGATTGGTACTCTCATCTCGACATCTGGAACTCTGACGAGAGAGATGAGTGCACTATAATGCTTGAGAGTTTCGCGTCGCGCCTCCGAGTTGAGATGAAGAGTCACAGGCGGATCCTCCGGTGCAATGTAATCATGCCAGATGTCGAAAGCGTTGCCATTCACCACTGCTGGATCCCAGGTGTATCGGTAGATCGACAGTCGAATCTCAGCGGGCAAGCTCGACCAAATCACCTTGCCGTCCTGGTATCGGGCCCGTGTCGTCATGGTTGATGGTCTTGGTAATTCTTTTGTGGGTGAAGAAGGGAAAAAAAGAAAAATCAAAGGTTTGTGTGGGATGTTGGATTTTATTTTCGAACTTTGGGACCCAAACCTCTTTTTTACTTTGGTTTCTGACAGTTGTCAACTCCGCTGTGGCTTGTTCACTCCACAATTGTTTTTTCTTTTTTTCTTTTTTTTTTTCCTTTCCCGACGTCAAGGCAAGATTGATCAGAGCGTATGGTCGACATTGCAAGATGAGCTGATTATGTCTTCCCTTGACGCATCAACAACAAATCAACTGCATGTCGTGAATTCTTAGATAGACTGTCATACCAGATAACTCGTGATTGCGCGGTGGAATTAACGATATCGGATGAGCGTGGCGTATTCCCGGTTGAGTGCCTTTCCTCATAACAACATGTGCACTTGCATATTGTCAACTTCCAAGAACTAATCTGCAGAAAATATTACATGACTTAAATAACCGCCATACTCAAATTGAGCCCAGTTGCTTCCTGCCGCCGTGTTCAAATCAAAACAATTCGGTTGGTTGGACACTTGAACTTGAAGAAGAGAACACTGGCTCCAACCGCATATATTCCCTGTTGATTCATACGAACATTAGCGTGGGCCTCTCATAATCTCGAGGGCCTTTACTCACCGCACATATCACGAATGTTAATCCTCCAGCATGTCCTGGCTGGGTATTACTCCACGAATAAGCTGGAAAGAGTGTGGCAACACCCACAGCCCGCCCGAGGCTCTCAAAAGCTGCCATGAGCATGATGGTTCTCCCGTTCATCTTTGGGTCAATATCTCCAGCAATAGACGCCAGGATGCTGAAGTCGGTGGCAGCTCCCAGAGCAGTGATGATCAATCCTACGTCCAATACAATTAGCAGTCACAACAACTCAAAAGTCTTTATCTTGACATACCAGCAACGGCAATCGGCAAAGACCGTACAGCACCAACCAAAACCGTTCCAAGAGCAAGCAAAACGATGCTCACTCTTCCAACGATCAAGCTGATTCGACCGGCATTCCAAGAGCTCTTCCAGAGCGTCAAGGGCAATACCCCAGCGAGTATGACGCTGCTGATAATGGGGCACAAGTAGTAAATAACCCAAATCTAAACAGTCAGTCGTCCAGTCCAATACATACCATTCTGCTAGTCAAACTCACCTTTTCATAATCCTCTAATCTCCCCATCAAGACATGCATAAACCCAACCGGCGCCATAGCCTTTGTTATTCCCATCAAGAAAAACAGTCCAAAACTCCACCTAGTCAAACTCTTACTTTCCAAGAGACAGGTTTTATATCCCTCAAAAAACCCTTCTTCCTTCACTTCTACAACTTCTTCTGCCCCCCCAGTCACAAGCCCGTCTGTCTCATCACCTTCCTCTTGATGAGCCGCAACCTCACTCTCCTCAGTAATCTTTCTCCCAATCCAAACCGCAACCAATCCCAACAAAATCTCAGCCCCCAAAACAATAACAAACCCCCAATGAACCCTAAACACCACTTCACCAATCCCCGACCCTACCAAAAATCCCAAAATACCTGCTCCTCCAACCGCGTATATTCTCATGGATCTGACATTTTCCTCTCCAGCAGACAGCAAACTGACGCCTGTATACAAAACCCCCGGTACAGAAGCACCCAACGCAGGAGTAAAATAATATACTACACTAACCACCACGACAGAAAGATAATTATACTCGTGTTTTACAAAAGCAAGAATAAAGATTGTCAACATTGACAAAGAAGACAAAAGAAACGTGTAAGTAATTAAGTTGAGTGCTTTTCGTTTGGAAGAAGAAAGGACATGACCAAGGAGGAGTAGACCTATCGTGGTTGAAAGAATGGGAAGAATAATGGTCAATAGTGAAAAGGGAGAAAAAGTATAGAGGGGAATTGCATAGGGATAGAGAGCGAAGAAATGGGCAAAGATTTGGGTGTGGACGGTTGTGATTGCTGTTAGGAGAATGGTGTGAATTGGAATGAGGAGGGAGCGGGGGATTTGGATTGTCATTTTTGAAAAGACCTTGTGAGGTTGTCGATATTGATAGGTGGCTGGTGACGGGTGGTTGATAATGGTATTTTGGTGGTAAAGGAAAGAGAGATAGGCGTGTAGATGGGTTGATTTGAAGTGGTAGAAGGACAGGTAAGAGCTGTGGAAGGGGAATGGGAGATGATGTGATGATTACGCATTCTGCGCCGTACACCAAGTGAACCTTTTCGGTCTTGGCGTGTGGTTTGATTTGTTAGATACTGTTGGCAGAAACTCAGCCGTTGGGGATGTGACACGCGTTGGTGTTACATACGAGAATGCGAAGGATTTAACTGCCGTCGTCGCGAAGTCTTGTTATTTTCTCTTTTCTTTTTTCTTTTTTTTTCCGTTTTTTTCCTTTTTGCCCCGCAAAACCCTCATATGTATATTCAATCACAAAAACCCAGCAACATGGAAAACTGCCATCTAATTTCATTAAAATTCATCAACTAACTATCCCTCATCCTTCTATATAAGTGTTGGTTATTATATGTGATAAACTCAACTTCCCCCGATATGGCCAAAAATGCATCCCCTTCCACGGATAATCAGATGTTGCTAGTCCATGGCAGATTGAAACGCCTGGTTCGTTTCGTAGTTCATCAATCATGTCATAAATTTGATCTGAAAAATCATTTGGACTCGATATTTCCCCCAGCTCCCTGAATCTCTTGTAAAAAAATCCAGAACCTGGGTGACTGGCCGCAAAAGAGCGCTGGGCTAACTCCATCATCTTTTCAATTTCATCTGGATCGACGACCTTCACAATAGACCAATCTCGCTCACATGTACCCATATCCAACGGTCCCTGAACTGGATCCAACCCAAAGAGAACAAGACCCTCTCTTCTCAGCGTGTCTGGTATTTCCGGTGACCAGTATCCCTGGAAGGAAGGAAACCGATAGGTACACATGGCGGTTGTTTTCAGCCCCCGAGACAGGATAACCTTGTAACGTCGACCCAGGAGAAACGGTGCGCAGAATTCTATGGTCTCCAGCTTCGGGCACGCCGCCAGAGAAATATCCCAACGCGTCGGAAGAGTAAGGCTGCGGTCACCGAGATAGACATACCTGAGGTTTTGGACTATTTCCTCTGGTCTGATGAAGCCATGAAAACGCCAAGATTCTGATGGCATCTCAAGATGCAAAAGATCAATCGCAGGGTTGATGTAGCAAAGCCTTGCCGTAACACGATGTTTCCCTGAACCAATTATCCCAAATAAGTCAGTCATGGAAAGCTGGCAGTCCAGTGGCTTATAGTGCCGAAGAGTTTCGTGTCTTGCCTCTGAGTTGATGCGAAGAGTGACAGGTCCGGCGACAATTAAAGGAAGATGCTGGTGTATGCGTCCAAGATGTGTGAATCTTGATCCTGAGCCACGTTTTGATGACAAGTGTTTCAGGGCCCTTGCGTGAATCGCCCGGCCACCAAATCTCGGTTGCGTAGGCCACCTCCTTGATACATGCATTATCCGCAGTGTTGACGAGATGAGCCGCAGTCTTGTTCTGTTCAGATATTGCTTGGATTTTGCCACACAAATCTTGATCATGGCCTCAAGGTCAATCACCGCTGGCTCCCAGAGATACATGTAGATGGATACTCGAATTTCTGCAGGCAGGGTAGCCCACACAACTTTGCCGTCTTGGTATTGTGTCATTCCCTTGTTGCAGGTGGTCTTGATGTTTTCAGGCTGGAGTTGATGAAGCGAAAGAGAAGAAAAGAAAAAGAAGAGAAAAGGTGTGGGCCTTTATCGACCGCGGGGTCAGAATTATGGTTTGGCGTTATCATGAAGTCTGGGCTTGCGTCAAAGTTACCTTGTCTTTTTGTGTTGATTTCCACTCCACAGAGGCGGTTTACGACTCTCACGGTCAAGTGCAAAGTCAATATGGCCTCAGCTTCTGGAGAGTGAGGGGAGTATGCTGGTAGATTCCGGAGGATAATGAGCGGTGGCGCTGGCAAATCATGTTGCTCCGGACAAACCCTTCTGTATGTTGGCTACGCATTCAAGATGTAAGAAAAATATAAGAAATACATGGATTGCACAGAATGATTGGAAAAATGAATTGAATTGGCTGAGAGAAAGGGCCTTGAGAGCCTTTAAACCTGAAAGAAAAATGTCGTGTTTGGGACCGAAGAAGTTGAAACGGCCAGAGTAGTTTGATAGAAGGTAGCTTCAAATAGGAGTAAGGAAAATACCGAATGATTACGAAAGAGGCGTATATGACCGCGCGCCTGAAAAGATAGTACCAAACTAACTATAATCAGGATCCGACAAGCGGGTTGTCGTAAAGTGGCTGGCTGCCTCCATGTCAGCTCTATTTCACCCGACATGCCATTTCACTCAGCTTTCGTTCCGCAAAGACAAGCATGATCAAAAGAGTGCCGATGTCGCATCTCAACATAAACGCCACCGAAAAGACAATAACCGGGTTCAGAGTGGGGGAAACCAATGAGAACGCCGGGCCAAGATTATCGATTCCATCAGATAAGATGATCAGATAAAATTTCTCATTGACCCCTGCCACGTGCCGGCCACAGACGGATCATCGAGGTAACAAAGCTCATACTAACAGGCTCTGACCCCTCCTTTAATGACACATAGATCGGGAAATGTTCTCTCAAAAGTCAGATGGATTCCGAACCTGGAAGAAATGTTGCGTAATGCGTCTCCAAGGGATTGCAACCTGCCGGAGACAGGTAGGTAGGGGAGGTGTCAGGTAGCACCGGACCGAAACCTTTCTGCCATCTGATAAAAAGGATGATCTTCGGCGGCCGATCACAGCTGCGGTTTCCCGTTGCTCTCCCACAAACTTAAAAAAAAAAGGTTTTTTTCCCTCTCTGATTCCAATCTCCCGGAAACATCGTATCTTTTCCTTTTTCCAAAATGGCCACCATACTGTCTCGGTTTTGGCCAGATACGCAGGAAAATACATCCAACAACCAGGAAGCCCATCATGTCCACACCAACGAGAAGGAATCTCCCTTGCCGGGTGTCAACAATATCGATTCCGACGCCATATCCCTCAACGCTCAGGCAGGTGTGCAAGACATTGAAGCCTTGACCAAAGTATGGACCAAACAGGACATTATCCTCGCATACATCACGTATATTTCCCCTCCGCCTTCCTCTGTTTATGCACAGCTAACATCCTGCGCAGCATTTGGATCATTTACTTTGTCGATGCCATGCAACAAAACATGACAACCAACCTGGGTCCCTTCGTGACGAGCGAGTTCCAATCCCACTCGCTCACCTCGGCCGTAAATATTTTCGCCTATTTAATTGCCGGCCTCTCGAAGCTCCCGCTTGCCAAGATTCTTGACATCTGGGGTCGCCCGCACGGCTTCATCCTCATGCTCCTCTGCCTGACCATCGGTCTCGCAATGATGGCCGGCTGCAATAATGTACAAACCTTTGCCGCAGCCCAAGTGTTTTACTGGGTTGGTTACAACGGTATCACATACGCCATGTCCATCTTCATCGCCGATACTTCTTCCCTTCGCAACAGATCTCTCATGTTTGCCTTTGCATCCTCGCCGTACATCGTTACCGTCTGGATCGGCGGACCTATTGCCGAAGCTTTTTACAAAGGACCCGCCGGATGGCGATGGGGATTCGGGTCGTTCGCCATCATCACCCCTGTTATCTGCTCTCCGCTGTTGTACCTGTTCTGGAAGAACTACAAAAAGGCCAAGGCACAGGGACTCATCCCGGAGCGCAAGAGCAATCGGACTTGGTGGCAGAGCATCAAGTTTTACGTTATCGAGTTTGATGCTGCCGGCCTGTTAATTCTGATCGCCGGCCTCGCCTTCTTCTTGTTGCCCTTCAACCTTTACTTCTACCAATCCAAGGGATGGGAGTCTCCCTTGATTATCTCTTTTTTGGTCGTCGGTTTCGTCTTATGCATCGGTTTTGCTGTTTACGAAAAGTTCTACGCGCCAAAGACGTTCATCCCTTATGAGCTCCTGACGGATCGGACCGTTTTGGGCGCCTGCGTTTTGGCCGGAAATTTGTTTATTTCATTTTACATCTGGAACAGCTTCTTTGGTTCGTTCCTGCAGGTTGTCAACGGCCTCGACATTACCAAGACCAGCTATGTCCTCAACATTTACAGCATTGGGTCTTGCTTCTGGGCGCTGGTTGTGGGTGTGTTGATTAGATGGACCGGAAGATTCAAGTGGCTTGCGCTCTACTTTGGAGTGCCTTTGACCATCTTGGGTGTTGCTCTTTTGGCTGTTTTCAGACAACCTGGGCAGAATATCGGGTACATTGTCATGTGCCAGATCTTCATTGCTGTTTCTGGTGGCACCTTGGTTATTTGCGAGCAAATGGCTGCCATGGCGGCTACGACGCATCAGTATATTGCTGTCGTTCTTGCTATTGAGGCCATGTTTTCCAGCGTCGGTGGTGCAATTGGTTCGTCGGTTGCCACCGCTCTTTGGGGCAGCGTGTTCAAACAAAGTCTGATTGATAATTTGCCCATTGAGGAACAAGGGAACATGACGACCATCTTTTCATCTCTGCCAGTTCAGTTGTCGTACGAGATGGGAACACCTACTCGCACGGCTATTCAACGCGCGTATGGTGATGCTCAAAAGTACATGATCATTGCTTCAGCCGTGATTCAGATCATCTCGGTTATTTCAGTCATTTGTTGGAGGGATATCAAGGTTAAGGATTTCAAGCAGGTCAAGGGCAATGTTATTTAGGCGATTTATTTGAGAACAGGTTCTTTAGATATGGATACTTGGTGGATAAAATGGGATGGGATGAGATAGGAAGAATATGCGCAATGATACCCGGAGATATGAACTAAAGACATGAAATCTGCAAACTTCTATGTGTGTTGAATGGTGACTGCGCTCCGTCCGGTGACCCATGAATTGCTTTGACTTGAATATGTAAAAGGGCCGCCTTATTTTACATGTATTAAACACTTGTATAAACCCGTCATCATAAGTTCAGCAACAATCTACAATATAATATCTCGGCCAACTTCCGCTTGGCCTGGAAACCTTTCAACATCTTGGTAGGAGTAATCGTAACCACTAAACCATTCTAACACCTGATCATGACCCCTCCGCAGTCTCAAAGTATCGTACAAAGTTCATCACCTCAGCTCGGTGTAGCGGTGTAGCTGTATGTTTGTGCTCGGGCGGAATGCATTGCTTCGAGCCCGAACTGGCTGTAGTGGCGTTGGTGGTTGTTTTCCAAATTCCTCGGAGAGATCTGACGGGCATCGTCCTGTCTCTTACTTCCTTCTTCCCCTTTTCTTATAATTCCTTCCTCTTCTAGAGTGAGCTATTTTGGGTGTATGCGGAAGGAATAAAACAGTTGGCGAGCCGGTTTCCACTCTTGTGGCTGTGTTATAGCGTGCCTGGAAATAAGTTTGTCTTGATCGCTCTCAACAGGAGGTTTCAATGGGGTTATAGAGATCGGTTGGGATGACGCGTGATTTGGTATCCTATATACTCTGTAGTATTGTTTCCAGCCCCGACCCTGATAATCCCATTCTATAGTTGCGCCTAATAAATAAACCTGTTCCCTCTGCAAAGCTTCATCCCCTTCGCCAGTCTTGATACCCTTGTCCCATCTCAGCAGCAGGAAGTTCATGCGCATTAGAACTAGGACTCAATTCGTGTATTGGATTCGAATCGAGATTTGCTGCTCCCGCAGGCAGAACTGTGCTTCCAGTCATTTCTGAGACTGGTGTTGGTGCTACTCCTGCTAATTTGGGGTCGTAATAATAGACCGTCTGTGCCTGAGACGGTGGTGGTGGACTGTGCCAGTGATCTTGTGATGGTGGAGGAGAAGAAAGTGGGATATTGTGGTTGGTGTCTCGTTGTCTTGCTCTTCGAATGCCGAGCCAGTAGCCTAGGAATCCGATGATGGCTATGCCTACTATTGGACCGATTACGGCGCCTGCTATCCATGCTTTTGAGGAGGAGGAGGAGGAGTCGGGGGGTTCTTGGATTTGCTCGGCGGCATCGGTTGGTGATGATGGTGGTGGTGAAGTTGGAAAAGGTGGAGTTGAGGATGAGGTTGTTGAGAGAGGTAAAGTCGGCACACCTGAAGTAGGTGATGGAGGCGGTGTAGTGCTTGATCCACCAGGGGATGTAGTCTCGATAAAAAGGGATTCGGTGGTTGGTCGGCCTGATTTGGTGCAGAGGATCACAGTATAACTATCGCTGGCGGATGGATAGGCAAAGACTGTTCTGGTTAGGCAGACTGGGTTACCGGTGCCGCAGGAGCCTGTTGCGCTGTCGAATAAAAAAGTGTATCGGCCGTTGTTGCATGCTGTTGCTATGTTGCAGCCTCTGTTTCCTTGACAGCAGCCGGCAAAGGTGCTCGTGGTGAAGAATTCTGATGATGTGGGACAAGATTCTGGTTGAGCTGCGGAGTGAAGAGAGTTAGTCGGTCGGTGTGTAGATTGACGGAGAATGAACAGGATATACCGAGGCCGTTTGTGAGAATTCGATAACCTTGAAATGGATCACCCAGTACTAGGTTAGCGGCTACCAGAGCAAAAAGTGGCGATTTCTTCATCTTGAAAATCACAAATCGCATGCATGATGAAAATTAGAAATTGAGAGGAAAGAGGAAAAAAAAAAAAAAGGAAAAACGGAATCGTCGGGATTAATGCCAAATCTCATTTCGTGTGATACACCCTTTGTGTTACAGACCTTTCCATGTTTTCTGACGAAAGATTCCGTTTATCCAATCGCCAAAGTTTGAAGGAATATCAACGTTGCAGTAGGTTCGGACTTGGACATGGAACGGTGAATATGGGAGCTTATGTGCGTCAGGGGCGCATGTGTTCGCCTCCCTTCAATTTCGACGCGTGATTGGCGATCAGTTTATTGAAGCGCGCACACAGTGTAGGGGTTTGATCGCGTCAAATACTGTTCCCTGTGCCGTGTGTTAAGTTGGTTGAATGACCCTCTATTTCTAGGTTTGTGTAATATGTTGTGCCACAAGACCAGATATTTGCTGGTCGGGAAAGAGATATAAAAAAAAAAGTATGAGTTTTGGTGTAAAAACGGCAATTCGGCATTTTCTTTTTTTCCCGCACTAACTGTAATACAAAGAGGAATAAAAGTAGTAGTAATTAGATATAGGATTCGACGTTACGTGGTTGATATCGCGCGTTGATAGAAGGCAGTCGGGAACGGGACCGTCGTTGGGAGCCGAAAATGGAATAGCTGCTCAGTCGGTGGTGGGCGGGTTTGTTAATATATTATAGCAGGATCGTGCTTATTTTATGTTCCTGTCGTGAAATGAGCAATCATGTTCAAAGCGACATGAATTTGAATTCCACTGACCACAATACAATATTCATCACTCAACGGGCAGTACACACTTCATTGAACCCATAACTCCACTTCAGAGCACCTGCTTTCTACCTCCCACGTTGTTCCTTGCTGGGATGCGTTCCATGATGAGGATTCCCCTTACTCATGACCCCCTTAATACCACCTTTTGCTCGAGCATACAACCATACCGCGAGAGCAAACAAAACTCCAAAGACGACGAGAGAAACGGTTATTCCAACGATTTGTGCCGTTGTCAGACCACCATTATCGGAGCCACCGGAATTGCTCGTGATGAGTTGTCGGATCGAGAGGAGTTGTGGTGGTGGCATGTTGAAGTCTGAAAGGTATATGTTCTTGGTTCGGTCAAATAAAGGGAGAGGAATGTCAGGTTATAAATGAAGGGAATTGAATTACTCTTGAACAGAGAGAGATTCCACAAGTGGAGGCTGTGTAACCAATTTTCTTGACCAATCAGGTGATGATTCGAGATATGATGACAGCCAAGGGTGGCTGTGTTTTTGAGAGCCTGACCCGAACCCGAGGTTGTTGTTTCCAAATATCGAAAATGCAGACGATAGTTTTGATGATATCGGCGTTTAACGGGCCTGGAAGGAGATTAGCTGAGATGTGGATCGTTAAGTTGTTGTCAGTGATCTTAACAACATCTTGGTTGAAGGTGGGATGTAGGTGCCAGCAATTTCCCTTCCAGCTGGCCACAAACGTGCCTATTTGGTCTGTAGTGACATCCACAGTAACTAGATCAAGGCTTGAAAGATCTTGGCTGCTAATTGAAGAGCCGAATGTATACCAACTATTGTCATTTGGAACTGGATAGAAGTCTTCCATGCTGCCAAGATGGTGGATATTGAAGTGTTAATTGAAGCGAAGCTTCAAATAAGCATTAAGGTGTCATGTAACATGACTAACGTCTGCTAGAAGCGGGGGGCCACGGGTACCCGTGTCTCTAAAATTCCACGGGTACCCGTGCGCATTATGTAAGCCCGCTACCCACCTCACAAGTCTGCAGTCGCAAAACCG
>MU865419.1:0-75509 GCA_033297215.1 Podospora fimiseda
CTACACATGTTTCCTAAGTACCTTTGTACCTTGCTCTGTGTCCTTGTTGTCTTGGCACTAGGCAACGTCTATCCTCGATGTCCTGGCACTAGGCAACATCCCTTCTTTCATACTCTCATTTAAATACGTATGGGATCAAGATCGTGAAGATTTTTATTTAATTCGATCATCAATAGAAGCGACTTATTTGGGATGGTTATACTGGTGCATGTTTGATTTGGGATTAATTTTACTTGATCTGGTGTTCCAATTGGAGCGGGATCCGCGTCGGCCGGAACATGAAGATGATCCGTTACAAAGAGGCATTAAAGTGGGTTGTAGGTTTATTTGGGTTATGAGTTTGATTTTTAAGGGGACTCTGTGGGGGTTTGATTGGCTGGAGAAGTGGCGTAGTTTAGTTGAGATTTATTAGGCAATATGTATGTATGTAGGTATCTAGCAGACCTGGTGAAGGAGATTGACTTTTAAGAGCCAAAATGTTCCCCCATTAGAACTACCATACCGATGCTATCATCTCGGGATGCGTCGTATGAGTGTACTATTGGGTTGTCATCTGCGTTTACCAAGATACAGATCAATGTCAGAACTTGAAGTATCTCTACCCAAGTAAATGAAAAGCATGCATCAACAATGTAAAATCAGCCAAACAGAAAGGCACCAAATACACGCTCGGAAACAAACTGCAAAATAACCAAGAATAAAAGATAGATATATGCGTACAAACACTTCTAACCTTTAACTAATACCAAACGCATATGCGAAACATAGTGATCGCTACCAAAATCCCAAAAGACCTTACTTACTTCCAGCCACCCTCTCCCCCACACCCATTCCCCTGTTCCCGCCATCACTAATCCTCTGTGCAGCCTCGGCAGGCGTAATGTTGGCAGTTTCGCGTCCCAGAGCTGACGAAGGAGTCGAGGTAATATTCAGAGCGTGAGAGCTGCGGTGTTCAGATGCGGCTGCCAGAATAAACAGTTAGATTCAAAGAGAAATGCAAAGATTGTAAGAATCAATGACATACGCCCAGGATCGTTCATTGCTGTTCCCTTTCCGACCCCTTTGAGAACGGTTGACTTGACTTTGTCCATGATGTTTTGATAGAATGGATGTATATAATTTCAGGTTGGAAGTGATCTTTTGATGTTGATGAGATAAAAGCAAAGACAACCCAAGTGCCACTAGCTTTTGTGTTTATATATCCAACGTTTCAATAACGTCCTCGTTGCGTCATTGACATGAGTTAAGCCAAGAGCCAAGAATACACAGTCTTGGAAGACCAGCCAAGACCGAATCCCCAACTGTTCAGACGAGGTCTCCACGATCTATGTCATCAAATATGAGTTAATATCGGACGGTCATCCTTGGACGGCGATCCTTCTAAAGTCGGCAGAGTACAGTCTATGACCCCCACCGACTAATCAGTTCCTCCTTCTTTGCACTCTTCGTCCTCAACTTGGCCATATCCGCTTCAACTGCCTCTTTACCCTTACGAACCTCTTCCAGTTCCTGAGACAGCACAGCAATTGAACCTTCAATCTCAGGATCAATGAGCCGGACTTCTCCGAAAGGACTCTCGGCCAAAATGGAGTCACGAACTAACTGTATGGCCAGCCTGCCGTCAGCTATTTGCTTGATGGCAGTCTCCTCAAAGGATTCTTGAACATTCTTGGCGACATCATCTGTTTTGCGACGACGTTCAGTAAGGATGTTGGCCAATGCTTTGATCTGAGCTTGAACGTCTTCTTCGTCTTCCGACAAATTGATGGCAAGTGCACGCAGAATCTCATCTAATGGTGGCTCTTCCCCTCCAATACCAGAGTAGCGTCTCGTCGGCTTCTGCTTTGGTCGTGGCCGCACCGGAGACTCGAAAGCACTACGCTGACTTGTGTTGCCCGAGGACTCGCTCGCCTGAGATTTACGCAGGTCAACCTTGATAGCAAGCTCTGATTTTGCCACATCGAGAACAGTACCGGCCGCAGCCTGGTAGGCCTTGTATGCTTCTACTCTGGCGCTAAGGTCTTGCACATGATCGAGAAGATAATCGAGGCAATCGTGAATCTGCCTCTAGTTAGCCAGAATCGTGGCGATACCAAACTTGCATATCCTGTTACTCACATATTCTGTAGCCTGTTTGGACTTGAGCTGGCTCTGCCCGTTCCTTGCTTCCACCTTTTTCAAGGCCGGCTCAAGAAACTGCTGCTCAACGGACATTTGTGCGACTGGAAGAATCTCAGAGTACAGAGACTCCAACTCTTCCTGCATGGCGGTAACCTCGCCAGGTGCCACTCGGCTGTTGCCGCGTGAGTTCTTTGCTTCCTCAAGACACTCGAGGTAAACACGATCGAGTTTCGTTCTCAACCCCTCAACGATAAACTTGATCAGCCTGTCCTAGCGTTAGTCCCTGAATCGAGCAACGACAAAGAAAAAAAGGGTCCACAGAACCTTGCACATGTCTCACGCAACATGACGACATGACTTTTCTCTTCAGGGTCCTCTGTCTCCAGTTCCCATCCCAGTTTCTGGAGACTCGATAAGAGAGTGTCGTCTGAACGAAACAGGGAGTCCACCGTCTGCTCGAGGCTTGAGGCGGCGCCCGTGCCGCTCTGCTGTTCCAGCTCGAGGACGTGGGAATCCAGGGACTGAGACAGCTCCTCAACCTGGGTAGCGAGATGAAGACGCCGGGAATCCCATTTCCGCTTCTGCTCGGACTCAAAGATGGCTCGCTCCTGGCGGGCCCGTCTGTCACCACTAACGAGGCGGTCAAGGGCCTCGTGCTGCTGCTTCAAAGTCTCAGTCTGTTTAGTGATTGCCTGGGTTGAGCGGTTCAACTGGTCGATGGCATCCCTGATGTCGTGGTCACTCAGGGCCTGGGTTGTGGAGAGATGCGCCGAGGATGCCAACTTTTCGGTTATGCCCGATTGCTCGAGAGCGACATATCTCGTAAAGGGTCAGCGACATGAGAAATAGATGGAAATAGAGTCGGCGGCATACTGGCTCAATTCGTCTGGTGATAGTAGGGTATCCGGGGTGAGATGGAGCAGTGCCCAAGGGTGTTGTTGGAGGACGGCCCTCACCGCCGCTGGCCCGAATGACGCGTCGTGCGCCCTCAAAATTTTTATCAAAGATTCAGGGTCCATCGGAAACAGGGATATGCAAGAGAAATTTTGTTGAAAAAATATGCCAACCACTTCGTTGATGGTTGCATGTGGCGCTTTTGGTGTTTCCTCTTTTTAAAGTAAAAGCTAAGAGTGATGGAGGGGAATGCTTGGGGACCCACGGGACCCCAAGTTGGGGGGAGCTTGGGGGGAGAAATGCCCCACTCTCCTCCCCCACCATCCACTAACTATTTCCCCCACTTCCATTCATCCCATTTTCAACTGCTGTCATTCATCATTCATCACACAACAGCGACTCTGCTCTCATGGAGAATTTATTATTTTCTCCTTTTCACCTATTCCGAAGCAAGTTTTACGTCCGTACGATAAAAAATGTCCTTCTCAAAGCATCAACTGCCGTGTCCCGAAATTGACCAGCAAGTGCCCCGCGGCCGCCGGCGTCTCTTGCCAAACATCAGTTCATGGCTTCACACAAGACCCTGCATATCGTCCTCCCTCACCTCCCTCGGTCACCCATGTCGCTCCTTGTCAAGAGTCTCCTCGTCTTTATCGACCCCCGATCGCTTCCATTCGAAAAGAGAAAAAAAAAGTTTTGTTATGGTTGCACATACACACTTGACCATGGACCTGCCTGTTCCCTCTCCCCCGTCGACTGGTCCCCTAACCTGCGTAGACGCCGCCCTTCTCGAAGGCTCTTTTCCGGATTCTTGGGTTGTTCTCCAGTTGGCAAAACTAGCCGAGAGTGAGGAATCCCGGTCGAGCAGCCGCCCTTTTCTGGACTGATCGGTAGGCGATCGAGAGGCGATCGTGGCACTCACGACATTTTCCCCCATCGAAAGTCAGTGATTCGATGACGTGAGGAAAAAAAAAAGAAGGAAAAAAGAAGCAAAGAAGAAGAAAAAAACTTGGTTTTGTCGAGTGACAGACAATTGTATGCAAATGCACACAGCATGGGGAGTAAAAACTCAAGGCCCTCGGGCCCGACCTTGCCGGCGCTTCGGCATCGCCAACAATCACATCAGACACCACAAAATGTGTGAGGTGGTCGTCGAAAATAGCATCCTGCAAACTGCACTCTGCGGTGCCCTCATTTGGTCACTTTTCATTTGCTCCAGACCATTTTCAGCCTCGCTCGTAAAGACTCCGAAACCCTCATTCGAACACGACTAATGCGCTCTCTTGCTCTGCCTTTCCCTATCTGGTCAGCGATCAAGTGATACAGCGTCAAGCTTCTGCAGTGGCTGGGGAGAAAAGAGAATGTGCTCAAGACCGACCGACAGCAGCATGCACCGGGATGCCTTCGATTGAGAGTTTTTTGATACGTCCGGTGTAGAATCGGGCTATTTCGCCATCTTGTCGTGACAACCCCTTCGAGACGATCGTCAGAATTAGCTTCGCCATGCAGCACAAGCACAAGGTGTTGTGGACAGGAGCCCGTCCGACGCCCCTCGCAACGTGGAACTCAATCCATCCTCCGATTCCTATCTCTCGCCAAACCATCCAACCCAATCACGCCGGCAACCACCTCACTTCTCTTTTCCCATCTGCTGTGCTTCTCGATGAAAACGTGCTAATTTTTCGAGCTTGGGCCAGGGCGCGGCTCGAGCCGCAAGAAACCGTTATTTTGGGGCGGCAACCTGCATATCCACCGCCACAACCCGGCCCTGTTTTGCTTGCTTTGCTCGCTATGCCGGCTGGCTGACAGTCATCGTCGTCCCTTCGTTTGTGAGCTCTAGCCAGACGTACCAGGGGCAACTGCCTTGGTTTGCTCTCTAGTGTCCCGATCGGGCATCAGAGGAGTCCGTTTACCCCTGAGTCCGTTTCCCCAAGCGGCTCGGCTGCTAGCTGCTTATTATCTCCTGTCAGATCTGACATATGCTCACTAACAGCTAGTTTAGCTGTCGTTTGCACTGGACACAGACAGCCACATCCGTGGTCCGTGGTCGTCCGTTTGCGGGGAAATAGTTGTGGCGTTGAGAATTGTGAGTGTGTGTCGGGTAGCTCTGCGGCTTCGGCTCTCCTCCCGGGCCCTGTTGGGATGAGTGGGGCATTCTGCCCGTCATCGACATTGACATCCAAGACACAAAGTCCCTCGCCTGTCTGCCGTGAATGCGGGCAGAGGGATTGGGAGTCAGGGGTGTGGACTTCAACTCACCTGCCGTCCAGTCTCGAGCCAACAGTTCGATCTGGGATCTCGATATTATGATACGCTCAAGGGCCGGCGGAATAGGACTCCTCCCGTTCCGCCGCTGGGGACAACGCACAGCACTATCGGGCTCGCTTGATTTTTGGAGATGTATTCCTGGTCCCTCACGTCTATTCTGGCCGCTCCTGTTTGACCCAAGCATGCAGGTCATGGCGGCCCGCGGAATGATACGCTCTCATCGTACCCAAGTACCTTTTTCTTCTTCTTCTACTGTCTCCAAAAATGGGTAGCCTACACCGACAAGTTGACGTGTCGCTCGATTACATCACCTCTAAACATGTCGTGAGCCCAGTCGGCAAACACAGGCTGGCTTTGCCATACCACCCCCTCACCAAACCATTCGTCCGATCTGGGCATCTGTCGGAGGAACTGGACAGAGTGCTCCAGTACGACGACCGGGTCCAGATCCCAGGAACAAGAGCGAATCGCGCCGAGAGAGACTCCTGATCAGCAATGACACAGCATGAGTGCCAACAGTCAGTACCAGGTAAATCACCTTATTCTTTACCAGCCATCCAGACCGTCCGGGATGGTATTGAGGAGAAGGGGGAACCCCATTTCCAACGAACCCCCGTGGTTTAAACCCCGGCAAGGCGGTGTCGGGATGAGCACGCAAGAAAATACAGACGGAAGCCAACTCTTGCTTGATTCGCATCCACATGGGCGCCGGGGAATACAAACGCGAGGCCGGCTGCAGTGCGTGTCCCAGACACCACGAGGTTTTGGCAATCTGCCAATGCACATGTTTCCTTTTTAAGTGTCACTGTCGCCGTCTACCTCCTCTTTCTCACCCCCTCATTTGGCTACCCTTCATGGCTTCATGTCTCACTGCTTTACACATGCACATACACTGAGAAGCAAACACTTCTGTCGTCCTCCTTATCCATCCCGTTCAAAACCTGTTACCGTGGTATTGGGTTTTATACCCAACGGCCTTGTTCGATATGGCTTCACAACAGTCAGTCGTCGCTCTTCCTCAGCCCTCTACAGCCTCAGGAGCCAACATGGCTCCCACAACTCAGTCGCCACCTGTCCTCCTATCACCAGATGTATACCGAAGCACACTCAGGAGGATATCAGATGGTATTATTGCCATTATTATTGCCTTCATTGCCCAGTTACTCCTTGCTGGGATTCAATTTGTGCTGAGCGATCGAGGAGTTGACTTCCCCCCTTCGGTTGTGGCCATGACTGGCATCTTTCTCGTGTTTTCTGTGTGCGGATACTTCTTCCCTGGAGTTGAGGACTTTTATCAAAAGCGACTGAAGCGTGCTGTGAGTTACCCCTTTTGGTCATCTCCATGAAAGAGACAAAACTGACACCGGAGGAAATAGGCCGACCTCTTGAACCGCCACATGTCTATTGGTTTCACAATTCCCTTTATTATGATCTTGAGAGGACCAATGTCAGATGCTCAAACAATCGGGGCAATAATCGGTTGCTTCAGTAAGACATTGCAACCACCGTTTTTGGATGCAATTACTGATATCTGGCTCTTAGTTCTCACCGGCCTTCTCAACACCCTTCTCGCTTATATCTTTGCTCTCCCACTCCAGTGTCTCATGGTCCGCTGGGACAAAGGTCGATGGGAGCAGAACACTTCCGGGGACATCGAAAGCGCACCGGCAGCAGCCTCGGTCGAGCCTAAACCAAGATCCACGAAGCTTCGAGCTCCTATCAAGTCCCTGTGTGATTCCATGGACAGCTCAGTCTCAGGAGACGAATCCCAATCCGATTCAGAAGCGACTGAAGCCACAACCGTCGAATATCAACTACCACTCAGCCTTTCAGCTCGTCTGCTTTCATGGGTTCTCGCAAACCCTCTCCTCCTCCTCCTGTGGCTCCTCACAATCATGCTCGGTCTTCCCCTCCGTTTCGTTTTCGGCGCTTCCTTCCCCGTTTTCTCCACTTTGCTCCTCTTTTCCCTCTGGCTATCAACACTCACCCTCCAAGCAACCATCAAATCCCTTTCCTCCCTTCCAGCATGGCTACGAACTCTTCTTTCGGGCCTCCTCAACCCAGTTCTCTTCACCTCCCTCGCAATGTCAGCGTACATCTTCATGGAAGCCTCCTCATCCTCTCTTGCTCAAGTCTTATCCTCCCTCCAATCCAACACCACCTTCTCTACATTTATCCTCCATCCTTCTTCAACCGGTCTAAAAGCAGGCGACATTGCCCTCTCCATTCTCAACGCCGGTCTAGTCTCCTGGGGACTTAAACTCTACGAATACAGAACACAACTTCTCTCCCGCGCTGGACTGACCGTTTTTACTGTTTCCTCTCTCCTAGCTGCCTGCAACGTCATTGGTGGTCCATTACTAGCACATACCGTGGGTGTTAGACCAGAGTCAAGAGCACTTTCCTTTGCCGCGAGGAGTGTTACTCTGGCTCTAGGCAGTCCCGTTATGGTCGCTTTGGGCGGTGACGCAGGACTAAACGCAGCTATGGTGGTAATCAGCGGAATAGTCTACCAAATGGGCCTCGGGTTCGGCGTTGGGAGGTGGTTGGAGCGACGATTAGTCGGTGGGATGGAGCCTGTTCAGCAACAACAGCAACGACAAGAAGTTGACAGCAATGATCCAAGAACTGTAGCGGCGGGAGTTACTGTTGGTATCAACGCTGCGGCGATGGGTACTGCGTATCTTTACGAAGTTCACAGCGAGGCAGCGCCGTTTTCGGCTTTGTCGATGATGGCGCTTGGGATCATGACTGTCGTGTTTTCTACCATTTCTCCTTTGGCTGCTTGGGTGGCTAATAGTGTTGTTTCTTGAATATTTTTTTTTTCTCTTTTCTCTTCTTGTTTTATTCTTGTTTTAATATTTAACGAGACATGACTCCTTTTCTTTCTTTATTGGATATGATGATACCATGGGTTCATGAACGGTGTGAAGATAAAACGGGGAAGACGCTTCTAGGCTCCTGGCGAGTCTGCGCAGGCAAAAAGGGGTAACTCTTTTCGTGTCTCTCTCATCTACTGGTGTTTTCTTTTGGTTTTCTTTTCTGTTCCTTGTTATATACCCCTCTTACTGTTTCTAGACTGTTGATATGTACGGTTTTGAGCTTTGACTCCCGTATGGTTCATATAGCATAAGGTTTTGGCGTTTCATTTTTAAAGGTAAAGGGAGGGAAATAACACTATTTGGAGCGTCAATTAGCATTTTTTGCATCAAATAAATGAATGAAATAAATAATCCAAGGAACCATAACCTGCGCAACAAGACTCTCTGTGATATTATGTGGTGACTTGTCTTTTCTTTTCGAAGAACCTGCAGTCTCAAACAGAAAGCCATCAAATGAGAATACAACTCTCACTCAGGAGAAACAACCTGTAAAAATAGAGAGGGCAGAATATATAATATTCCATCGTCTCTTTTTATTTGAAGTGCTTCAAAAAACGGCCCTTTACACATCCGCTCTAGCAAATCTCTTTCGATCCTTTTAAAGTCATACCAATTCCTCCTCACACACCAAAATCATCAAAAACGCTCTATAATTCCCTCACGCAATCCTCTCAATCAAATGCAACCCAGACGCCGTATCAACAATTCCAGAAACCTCCCCAGGCTTCAACGCAAACGCAGCGTCCTCAAACTCCTTTTGCATTTCCCCTTTGGCAAAATATCCTAGATCACCTCCTTTACGAGCGCTACTACAGTCTGACTCGGTTTGAGCGAGCTCCGGAAGAGTGATTTCTCCCGATTTGATGCGTCTTTCGTATCCCTGTAAGATGGAGAGTGCTTCTTCTTTTGTGCGGGTTATGTCGGCCTGTGACACCAAAGTCAGTTTTGCGGGGATATTATGTTGGGGTGGGGGGGATTATGGGGGCTGTATAAACGGACCTCTTTCCAGCTCGCAGGACGTCTACTGTCTCTATGCTTGACCAGGAGATGCGCCGCGCGGATTTTACCGGCCTGGACGTTATTTTCTTCCGAGGCGACAGTCTTTGGAGTGTGATAAATAGCCATGTAGTGTTTGAGCTTCTCCGTGTCGGCTCCCGATGGGGGTTCCCAACGAGAAATCTTTTCCGAGGGGTTGAAGTAGTAAGGAAGATTTTTGGATTGGGAGTGGCGGACTTCCCATCCTGCGGGGAGACCGGTTTCGGGTTGCTTTGAGGGGGGTGATTAGAATTGAGGAAATGTTGGGGAAGCGTTGTGGAGGAGGGAAGGGGGGGACTTACATCGCTCATTGTTGGTATTTTTGGGGGAAGAAAGTAGGGGAAAGAGTTTAGTTCGAGTGAAGAAGAAGTGTATATTTACGAAAAGACAGGTAATATGGCAAGTATAGAGAGGAATGAAACCGAAGTGTAAGAATGGGTTGCAGCCGGGTGTTTATTATTTATGGAAACCTATGGATTGCGGAGTTGCATGCATCAATACGGCACACCCAATGAAGGCGGGGTGATGAAGGGAGAAACAAAATTGGTGGGGAAAATCATCATTCCTCTTGGCGGGTGTGGCCCTGGCAGTGTGCACAGATCCACAGCCAGGGGTCCCTGATGATGGTTGGGAAACCACGAAACTTGGAAGGAGACTGGTTGCCTCGTTCTACCTGAGATGCACATCCTCTGATCATCTCAAAAGTGTGCCACATAATATATGTACTCTTAATCACGAGATTTAAAATGTATGTAGATGACGTTCCGGGTTACCTTTCGGAGTTTCCCTGAGATTTGCACCTTTTTCCGATAATACACCGAGTGCCTGCGGATGGTAACCTGCCATGTTGTGTAACCTTCAACTGGTAAAGATTTGCGGTAAAATTCGGGTACAGAATCCAGCAGATCGAAATATGTTTTGGTTTCGTTGTGTCATTATCTGACTGTATCTCAAAAGTCAAAATAGTGTTATATCTGGGGTCTGGAACATTCTTGGGGCTGATTCTTGAAAGCTTCTTTTATACTACCGTCATGCTGCGGAGAAATTCCAATGTTACGTCAAAGACTGCAGCTGCAGCGCAGGTAGGTAATACAATTAACATAAAGAGAAAATGGGGAAATCTGAAGCTGCACAAAAGAACTTGAAACAACAACAAATAATATATTGATACAATTCCCTGACCTCCAAGACCAACGGCCAGTGCCCCATCGACGCTGCTGCTGCAAGCCTACAATCGTTGAACCTTGTGAGGGACAACGAATCCGGAAAAGGAAAGGTACCGTTTCTTCGTTTCGTCTGGCCGGTGGCGCGTGGATCCACCAGGTTGGTCAGTGGATGCCGCATGTGCCCTTTTGGCTTTGGCTTCCCAAGTTCCGACCCTTCCATTATCAAAAAACCATTTATTTTCTTTTCCAAACACAACTCACCCAATTTCCTTTTCTTCTTCTTCAACTGCAAACCCAACCGCTGCAGCCAGTTATACTTGCGTACGACATTATATCCAATACTTCTGCATCGCATTGCTCACCAACCAATCATCATCGTCCACCTGGTATATTAGGCAACTGTTTGCTCAACTTCAATCATCAAATTTCCTATTCTTGGACGATTTCGTCAATTGCGATTTTCTCTAGTATCTTTCTCTAGTATCCGACTCCCATAAATCACTTAAACAATGTCGTCACCCGCGCCATCCTCTCCCGGCCAGGAGCAGGTCAAGAAGCCCTTCGAACAAATTACTTTCCGCTTCTGCTCCGAATGCAGCAACATGCTTTACCCCAGAGAAGACGACGTCAACCGCCAACTCATGTTTGTCTGCCGAACTTGCAACTACTCAGAAAAGGCCCAGACGGCTTGTATCTATCGCAACGTCCTCAACAACGCCGCCGGTGAGACAGCTGGTGTGACACAGGATGTTGGCAGTGATCCTACGGTGCGTGTTTCTTCGGTTTGTTCAGGCGCTCCGGGATGTGGGAATTCGGGTGCTTCAGTCTATGTCTGCTGCCTGACGTGCGGTCGTATGATTACGTGCGAAATCTGCCGCGAAAACCTTGCCGTCCTTCCTGCCTCCGCCGCTGCCGCCGCTCAGGGCATCCCCCACGACGCGACCCTACAAACCAGCCAATTTATGGCACTCGACCAAGAAGACGTCGACATCTACCCCATCGAGGAAGACAGCGCCGACCTTGCCGCCACCTTGGCCAACACTACTACCGACTACTTTGGCGAACTGATGGAGGAGGACGAGGAAGAAGCCATGGGCTTCGAGCCAGAAAACACGACCATGTCACACTACGCTCTCGTTCAAAGCGCCTCTTGATTTCAACAAATTCTTCCATCTCACGACTGTTACGAAAAACGTGTACAAACATACTGTATTAACATCATGTATCTGGCTTCTGGCAGCATAGACTGGAGTTCCGTGGATTCTTTTGGCGTTGCATGGGTTTTGGCCGTCCGCCTCGGGCACTGTGGCTGACTGAGTTTCCTTGGTCTTTAGCTTCCAAGATCAAAGCGCAACTGCCCTGTTTGCAATCACGGCGAATGTGTGTACTTTCAGTCTCAACAGCGTACCTCGGAAACTGGCATGGTATGTTTTTTTTTTCAGAGATTCCGCCATTTCACCAACATTCGAGAGACTAACCAAGCACAGAAACTGTTTTATGTCTGCTGCGATTGTGGTGAAATCTTCCAATAAGATATCACTCTTGGAAAGGCAGGAGACCCTGTTGAATGGGTGGAATCGGTTGCATATTTATTTAGGGCGTTAATAAACGGGTACGGTGTAGTATCAAGACAAAAAGTTAACTTGGTGGTTGGTGGTTGGGAAACATGTCTAATTATTCCAGCCTTTGGTTTGAGCAAAATTGACCACAAGATGGGACACGATGTTGGAGTTGGGGCTTGTTTTATAACGTGTTTTTTTCTCTCTTTCTCTTTAACTGTATTCGTTGAGTACACGTAGTATACATGGCGCCACGGAACGACGATTTGAATGCCGATCAATCAGTCAATATTGATTCCATCATCTTCTTCATGCCTGCATGGGCGCCATGCTGAGAATTCTGCTCCACTTCTTCTTGCGAAGCTCCTGACCCACGACGCCGTTGATGCGGGATCCAATGGGATCACCGGACTTGTTGATGAGAACGCAGGCATTGTCGTCAAACTTGATGCAGCTTCCGTCTCTGCGGGTAACCTTTTGTTTCGTTCGTACAACCACGGCATGTCTGATATCGCCGCGCTTGACCTTGGCACCGGAGGAACCGGCCATGCCCTCCGCCTGAGCACCTCTCTGCTTCTGAACGACGACAACTATCCTGTCACCTGTGCACCATCGGAAACGTTGTCAGTGGGCGAGACGCTTGAGAATCGTATGACGAGGAGAGGTCGCGTACCAATCGAGGCATGTCTCTTCTGGCCGACAACCATGGCGCACTCGACAATGGCGGCGCCAGAGTTGTCGATGCAATTGAGCATCGTCTAGAAAGCGAAAAGCCTCGTTAGCATGCCATCATTCTCTTTCTCTCCAAGAGAAATTACCTTTAATTGAATCATCTTGACTGTCGGCTCTGGCTGTTCTGGTGTCCGGGATCACGGACCAACGCGGCACCGTGCTCCGCTGCTTGGGACGTTGTGGAAAATTGTTTGCAGCGGTTGGTTGCTTAGGTAATCCCGAGCCGGGAGACACCATGCCTAATCGGGATTTATCTGCAAGCTCTTAAAGTTGTACCAAAGTACTGGTCATGATGGAGATTCTTCAACCCCAACCAACCAATCACCTTTGTTGCGCATTGCAGTTTGACCAGGACCACGGGCGTTGGCTCGCGCGGTCCCCCCACCAAGTTTTGCGCGCCATCTCCCCAACTCGCCTAGCCCCCTCAATTTCCACGGCAACCAGAAAGAGGGCCTTTTGGAGACTTTTGAAAGGGAAGAGTTTGGGGTTTGGGTTTGAGAGGAGAGATGGATGCTTTCCATGCAGTTCCTTTCTCCTCCAACATTTCGCTCGTCGTCTGAAAATAAGGAGTTCCAATATTTCCGAAAACATCTTTTTTTATTATTATAAACTCGCCTTGTTCTGCACGAGCCCACCCACCTGATTCCTCGTGCCTGAACCAGTCGCTGCATCTCCCGCTGCCGCTGCTGCTGCAACCAGCATTTTATGACGACAGCTGATACTCTGTCCCGTTCAGCCCGTCCACGCCGCCTTACCTCCCTTTTTTTACCCCTTGCGGTGTGGCCCCCAATTGAGACTTTTCCACTGACTGACATGTCAATTGCGGTCGGAGGCTGAGCTCGCTTTCTCTTGCCTCACCACCACCACGACCGGTCAAGCCGCTGCGGGATTCAGGTGCCGAGGCGGGAAGCAATCATTCAATCCCATTCCCATTCCATAATAAGGGAAAGTGCATGAAAAAAGAGAGGGTTGCGCATCAAAGCTGCTGACCCTCGTCCATTCCTTCCGGCTTCCTCACTTCCTCATTCCTTTTTCTTTTTTTCAACTTTCTCGGTCCTTTTCACCTTTGGTTTTGGCCTTGTCACTCCTTTTTTTTTCAATCACCAAACTTCAGCACAATGCCTCGACCAGTCGGTTCGACCGCCAAAAAGGACAAGTTGACTCTCGCTCAACTTGCTGCCTATGATGACATCTTGACAGATGCGCTCATCGACCATGTGAGATTACCAGGGCGCGCAGACGCATTGCACTCGGGATTTTCGACTGACCAAACCTGTAGACGTTTTACTGGACGACAATTCCAAAGAATCGCACATCATACCACCCTTCAAGAGGCGTCAAAGAAGAAGAGATTACAAAACTCATTCAGAATCACCTGATTGTCGATCCAAACCTTGCGACTGCCGAGGAGAAGCTGCTCGCGACCGACGGCCTAAAAAAGTTCTACAATGGACTCTGGACTCCCAAGGAAAAGGACGACTTCAAGGCGCATCTCCGAAGATACATGTCCACATACCTGCCCGACTGTCCCTTTGAGGTGAATGCGACAAATCGCTATACAATTGTTTCTTTTGAAGCGAGCATCACCGCCCGGCGCTTCATCCGACGGAATGAGACGATCAAATACCTGGCTGGAATCCAGGTGACAATCACACCCGAGGAGGAGGCGCAAATGGCGCTTCGGAAGAAGGATTTTAGCCTTGTCGTCAGCAGCCGCAGCAAAACGACCAGTCTATTCATGGGACCTGCACGATTTGCGAATCACGACTGCGACGCGAATGCCCGGCTCGTTACTCGCGGCCAGGCAGGGATTGAGATTATAGCATGCAGGGATATCGACGTGGGAGACGAGATCACGGTCAGCTACAGCGACAGCTATTTTGGCGAGGACAATTGCGAGTGTTTGTGCCAAACATGCGAGTCCAAGCTGATGAATGGGTGGAAGCCCGCCGACGGCAGCGTTTCAATCCAAGCTAGCATTGAGGAGGACTTTCTTGCCGTCCAAGGTTATTCTTTCCGAAGGCGAAGGCGGGATGAGAGCGCGGCCGGCTCGAGCTCTCGGACCCCGTCAGTCACCCCGGACATCCGTCCGCGCGTGCTCAAGAGACAGAGGAGCCAAATGATGGCAGGAGACAGGGCATCGACCACGGACTCAATGGAACCCGGCAGCGCAGTTCAGAAGCGCAGTCTGGAGGTGGCTTTTGGTACGCCCCCGGTTACTCCAGCTAAGCGCTTCAAACAGGCGCAATATGAAGTCGTTTCGGTTCCACCCGAATCGCCAATTTCTAGGGGCAGTTCCGAAACAGAGTTTGCTCGTAGTCCGCTCTCCTCCGAGGCTGGAACTGCCGCGCTTACTGATGCGACAACCCCGGGGCCCGATAGTCCTTCGACACTCATGTTGTCACCTAAGACAACGCCAGCACGACCAGCGGCAGAGACGTTGAAGGTTGAGGAGACGGCAAGCGAGCTAGATGTTCAACTCGACAGCCTCCCTACTATTCTTCCGACGACAGAGAATTCCCCGCCCGCCGATAGTCCTCGGCCCGAATCTAACACGATAGAGATTGTACCGCCAACATTGTCACTAGATATTCCAGAGCCAGATGCCACACCAAAAGCGACTGCTGACAAACCTATCGTAACCGAAATTCCGGCAACTCCAGTTGGCAGAGGAAGGCCCAAAAAGACTCAAGCCGTGCCCGTCTCACCAACGGCGCCCACGCGGCATCGGGTCCCCGGTGATTACACTCTGACTCCTCTGCTTCTTGCAGAACCAGAGACAGCCTGGGTTCATTGCACCAACTGCAGCACAGCTTTTGTGCAAAAGGATGCCTATTATACGAGAGCCAACTGCCCGAGGTGCGAGCGCCATTCCAAGTTGTACGGATACATCTGGCCCAAGACGGAACCGGCAGGACCTAATGATAAAGAGAAGCGGATTTTGGACCACAGAACCATTAATCGATTTCTGGATCCAGAGGACGAAGCCAGGGTTCGTGGGAGGAAGCATTGGAAGGATATGATGAATTCGGTAAGGGTTTCGACACAAGACAGCGAGATGCATGACCGGGGAAGAGCAAGAATTAGGGGTGGAATCTCTGAACAACCGGTCAACAACACTGTTCTTGATGGAGTCAGGCGTAGTGGCCGGGTCCGCAGAGCTAGTGCTCGTGCCATTGGGGAGTAATTTTGGGGAGGGGGAAGGGGAGGAGGAATGTACTTCTTTGATGAAGGGTGGTTTCTTTAAAGGGTATTATTCATTGCGACGTTCCTGTGTTGATGGAATATATAATGGGTTTCTTTTTTTTTTTTTTTTCCTCTTCCCGTTTGACAGCATTTATATATTTAGGCAATGGTCTACTTGATGAGGATAAAGTCACTTATGAGAGTCTTGTTTATACGTGGAATATCTGGGTGGGAGGAGGAAGTATTACATAATTGGGCCGGTCTTCTTTTGAAAGGCTTTGTAGTTGAACCTGGAAGCGAATAAATGGGGAATTTTGGAGCATTGAACTTGTGCATTGTGAAGTCGAGAAAATTGCATCAGCTTTTGTTGATCATCAACGCCCCTGAAGATCAATTCGGCTATTAAAAAGTGATCCGAGCTCCATTGTCCGTGCTGCATGTGTGCCTAATATGTGAGGCTGGTATTTGGGGGAGAGCTGGAAGCTTACCCCGGCCAATTGGTGGTGGCGGTCGCAAAGCTGCAGAAGCTCCAGCCTCCTCCAATCTCCTCGCACCTTGGGATGGAGGAGCTCTCTTTTTCGCTCCAGTCACAAGGCTCAATTGCTCCGACAACGACTTTCAACCCCACAGTAAGGTGTGGACATTCCTCTTTGCGAGCGCATCTTCAATTTATCCATCCACTTTCATCTTATCGATCGTTTGTCGCATTTTACTCCCAGACTTCCAACGCGCAAATCGAAATATCATTAACAAATATCAATTCATCCCGACCACCTTTTATTTTACCACGAGAAGAGACAAAACAATGGCCGACAGCTTCACCGAAGACATTATTGACGATGCGCCGAGCGTCAATCAGTCTTCCACTCAACAAGACGTCGAGATGACTGAGGGTGGTGCGTCCGCTTCTGCCGCAGCCAGTAATGACGATGCTGCGGCCGCCAATGGAGGAGAGCTTCCCTTTGCTGAGGGAGTCCCAGAGGATACCCCCGCGCCACCGCGCATTACTTTTCTTCAGTACTTGACTTCTCCCATGGTCACGCTGTTGATTGGTAATGGGGAAAACGAGACGGTTTTGACTGCTCATCAGCAATTGTTGACTCAGAGTCTCTTTTTTGCTGAGCGGTGTGCAGAGTTTACTAATGATGGGAGTGTACGTTCCCTCCATCCCCAAATGCATGTTTGACGTCCTGCTGATCTTGGTGTGTGTGTGTGTGTGAGAGAGAGAGAGAGACAGCCGCGACAAATCGAACTCCCAGGCGAAGACCTAGACGCCATGGGCTGCTTCCTCGAATTCTTGTATACAGGCGATTATTTCCCCAAAAAGATTGCAGGCCAACGCACGCTCGAAAAAGACCCTTCGATCCCGGAAGTTGATTACACGGGTGATCAGTTGCTCAAACACGCAAAAGTTTATACTCTGGCAGAGAAATTCGGAATGACCAACTTGAAGAACCTGGCTTCGAGCAAGATTCACTGCGTCAATTCTACTGCAAAGGGCGAGATTGCTTACGCGAGATATGTTTACGAGTTTACCCCCAAGGACGATACCTCTATTCGGGCGCCTGTGGCCAACTTTTGGGCTACGAGAAGTCATACGTTGCGGGCTGAGGCGGAGGAAGAGTTTAGGAGTTTGTGCTTGGAGTTTCCTCAGTTTGGTTATGATGTTCTTAGTGAGTTTTTCCCACCCTCGTTATCTTTATGGTTGATACTGACGATGCTTTCTTTCTTTTTTAGCCCGTGTCCTGGACGAGAAGCTCAAGAGGGAACGCAACGAAAAGATGCATCCTGGACCTAGCAGCGCGCGCAAGAGACCTCGTCATAGCAGCACTAATGCTTGAGACGAGAACGAGGAGAGGGAATGGAATAGGGGAAAGTACGCAAATACTCTTTATGTAAAAATGTTTTAGTTTGAGAATCTTTTTGGGCGTTGCTTATTAGCGGAGGGATACCAAAAATCAGGGAAGAGGAGAAGGGTTCAATTCTTGAGCATATCTCGCACAACAATCCTGACGAGTTGGAATGGGGTGGGAAACAATATCAAAAAAGTCAAAAATCGATCGATGGGACGACGAGATATTCGCCGATTCGGAAAATGACCTATGGAAATGGGATGGAAATTTATTGGCACGAAAGAAGTTTGGGTCTTTCTCGTATACCATTGCATTACTTTTTTTTACCTTTCACCACTTTTTCCAAAGTTTATTCTCTTCATTTCGTGGTTTTTATGTACAACATTATTAAAATTTCTTTCTTAACAATTCTCTTTGTTTTTTCTTTTCTCTCTTCTCAAAGTTTTTTTTATTGGGATATCCATTGCTATGGGCTTTGGCTTTTTGTTTCATGGACGGCATGCTCTCGGTTTTGATTCGTCACTGATTGGAGATTTGGAGTGGGAAGGGTGATGATATGGAACAATGGTTTTTTGAACTCGGGAAATTTCGTTGAGGCTTTTGATCAATGGCCGGATAGGGATCTTGCTTGGGTCATGGGTACCTATTTGGTGTTGCTTTGAGCATTTAGTATTTATTCTATTATTCATTAGCTTTGTGGTTTTTAATGGTGGAGGGAAATGCCATATATCAAGTAAGTTGCGAAACCGACATTGAAGATCTTTGACTGTCACTTAGAGATATAGGAAAAATTGGTAGATGAGTTGTCCCTTGTTGATGTTCCCTATACTGATTAGGATTGGGACGCCCTTGGTACCGGTCCTCATCGATGACGGCATATCAGGGTTAGTAGCTTGGACAAGGATGGTCAGAAATACATAGTATTGTAGGTCTTTGGACAGAGGACTTATGGTAGAATTTGTGGTCGTGTGTAGGGTCAGCGTCTGATAATGGTTGTGAATCGTTATTGTCTCATTCGAAGGGCGGTCTCTGTGTTGTTGACTAATGTGCTCAAGAGTCTCAGATTACCCATAGTAAATGTCCCGGTTTGAGTTCATGTGGTTCCTGTTTCCTTCAGTATCCCGAATCTCCAATCATGACCTGGTTTCGATTTGTGGTTTTACGAAATATCCCGCGTTGGTTTCCAGAAAGAATCATCACGAAACCGATCAAGAAACTTTTCGTCACTAGAAAACTTGATATTTCCCGTTGTTGCTTCCAGAAGTAATGCGAAAGCTTCCGAACAAGCTCTCCATTCCAAGTTGAGCAAGGTAGGACAACTAAAAGATGACCACCCCACGCCGCTACGTCGGATCAGGCCAGCCCTCCAAGACCTGCTTGGACTCTTAACCTGCTCGTGAATGTTTCTTTTTGCGGCACCGGTAAGCGAGAGATCTGGGCGAGTGGAGAGTACCTTTTCTCTGGTAACCCACAGACATTCAGGGTCCAACTACGAGCCGTGTCTCGGCGGAACATTGGTGATTCATGCGGAGATTTAGTTATTCTGGGCAGAGCCTTGTGGGGTGACAGATGACGAGTTTGAGTTGTTGGCAGTCTTGAGCATGTATCCAGGTCCTTTTGCTTCTATACCTTCAAACCTGTTTCCTGATATTTTGTTTATCTTCTTAGACAGCGTCCTCGAATTGTTTCAAGATGGTTGACCTTCGTTATCTCAAAGTAACTCCTCTTGTTTTCTTGTGTCATGGTTGATTGCCCTGACCTGTCAGTTTGAGTCTTTTTTGATCAGGAGATTCTATTTTGTGGCTTTCTTTTTCTGCCATTATCAGGCCATGCTGACAGTACTCATCTGCAGCAGAGCCGTCTTGTCCCACAATTGGAGGTCTGAGTGTTGTGAAAGTGTCAGGTTTCCATTTTAAGAGAAGTCTGTTGTGATGCCAACCGAATAGAACGATCTCGATACAATCAGTATACGTCAATGAAGTTATCCTTATCGATCCTGTCTTGAAAATCATTCATCGGTTTGAACATTGTTCACGTATTCCTAACCACTGGTAAGCGTGATATTCCAAGCGGGGGCTTCGGGTTTATCTGCCGTTCGTGGATCATGTTTCACGATCCTCATGTGAAGCTGACAAGTCTGGAAATTCTCCGATGATTCTCGGTCAGTTTTACTCCTCTTGGATACACCCTCATCGGGCTCATGCGTGATGACAATAACTAACAAGCGCGGATAATGTTCTATCCATTTCTCCGCGTTCTAAAGTGTGGACGAACCAAGGTCGAAATTCACCAGCTGCGTCATAAAAAAAGACCTTGAATACTCTCTCGGACCTTTGGGGTACCTCTGACCGAGAAAAGTGACAGAAAGTAGACCGTGTGTGCGTTCGCAGACGCCAAGCCGCTTGGATCTGAATCTTGCAGGAAGGGAGACGCCACCGGGGTTACACAAGGGCTGGGCTTCGATTTCCATGCCCTTGTCAATTGCCCGACGAACTCGACAACGCTTTATCGACTGTTCTAGCATTATTCCATAAACATCACGTACATAAAGGGTATTAAAGCATCTCCAACCCGTTTTGAATATATCATCAAGGGTAAAGTCTTTGATCTAATTACATCTTTTCTTCGGAACCCGATGATAGGGAATGGCGAACACAGCTCCTATGACCTGTTGGGACTCACTGTACGTGATCCAGGCTAAGAAAAACCCGCGTGAAGATCGAATGCTGCCCCAGCAGGGATAATGGTCCCAAAAATTGATCAGTATAGAAATAGCCTAGCACCTTGGTTCAATTCATTGACGAGGGAGGGTTCCCCAGACCTAATTGGTGATTGCAATTCCGCCACGGATGTTAGTGATCGGAAATTTGGTCCCATGCCTTTTGCTAGGGCGCCTGTTACCAAACTCCTGGGTCAACAAACCACCAGAGCGAGCAAGGATCAGAATCATTAGCTACATGTGGTCTAACGCCATAAACTGGAACATAAGGACAACAGCTTGTGAATGTGAGATGAAAAGGAAAAAAAAGAAGGTTTTAAAATGTATGAAAAAGCAAACGCTGCGCGTTTTCAACGTGGCAATACACTCACATATTGATCCATTTGCCTTCCAATTTCTAGATTCTGAACTTCTGGTGCAAGTAGGGGCAATTGTGGGTGTGCCCCTGTTCACCCCCTTCCACAACGAAGATAAGCTGAACGTCCTTTTGGGACGACCAGGGGTTAATATTACGCGGTACGAATCTGGAGGGGCTCTAGCCAAGGAGTTCGACCGATGAAGGACTTTGTTTACTCTTGATGTTTTCTTATTATACCTTTCGATGAGCCAAGCCAGCCAACACCTTCACGATCGAGCAATATCATCACACCCCACGCCTACTGCAAACTCGGGCGTCTTGAACCGACGAGAACAACCAGGTCAGCTGAAACTTCCAGGATTCCAGGAGACACACGGTATCTGTTCGAGGTAGGGAATTCATACAGTGATGGGATATACGACGTATACCAAAATCTGCTGCAGCAACGATACAAGACACTGTGACTGGGCCAATCCCCTCCTCAGAAATTGTATAAAGAGAGGCCAGCTTCTCCTCTCGAGTAGATGCCGACACAACATCACCATTCCATCATCTTTCAGATTTCTCGAATACAGTCATTGCCATCACAATAATGTCTTCCTCACGATCTTCTCGCCGCGAAGTCCAGAACGTTGTTGTTCAGGTTCAGCCTCCTGCCAACGTCTCTACGAATTCGACCATATATCCAGCAATCACGGTTCGAGCTTCCACTCGCTGGTCCTCCTCAGTTGCTTATCTCTCCGCCATGGCGACCCTGTACAATTCCAATGGCGACGTTGAATATGCGCTTCAAGGAAACCTCAACCAGTCTCCCTTGGAAATCCAGGAAAATGCCGGCTCAGGAAGCTCTTCCAGGGGTATTGCTGCCTACTTTTCTTTCGACGACCTGTCTGTTTCGACCCCCGGAACCTTTTACATTCACATCTCCGTCATGGGTTGGTCTCAGGATCAGTCTTCCTGCGAAGTCATTGGCCAAGTTACTACCAACTATTTTGGTGTTTACTGAGTCAACAGGTTCTGATGGTATGGTGCCCCTTTTCATAAAAGCTAGGTTATCCGTTCAAATTGTTAACAGCAGACCCAGGGAAATTCAACTTCACTTCAGTCTCTGTTTTTGAATTTAGGGAATTTTGCGGGAAGCTTTTTTTTTTTTTTTTTTTTTTGGATACCACCATATTTAGCGGAATATTAGAACTGCTCTGCTGTCATTGAACGGCGTACTTGGTAGCATTTTGGAAACGATGTAATAGAATATTTTTGTATATCAATGATCGCTCTTTCGATAGCAAAGGCCGACTATCGTGAAATATCAAGCCAATCATCAAGTGGAAAAGACGTTGAGCCGAAAACCGAAATATCCTTCCGGCCCGAGAAAAGGGTACACACATTTATGAGACAAACGACGTCATGAGGCTGAATATCATTAGCCAACCGTTCGTCTAATGCACCTGTAATAGGTTGTGCAACCCCCGCCACGCGAGGTCTGGCACCTTCTGAACGATCGACGTTTGGAAATCATTGTCCCGTATCGGTAGCCTTACCCGGATTGTAACCTTTTGAATTGATATTCTAAGTGATCAGACCCCAGAGATCCTCAACTTCGAGATATCTACATATACGAGGATTGTTGGATTGAATGTGTTATTTACTCGAGGAACAAAACCAAAGAAATGAAAAACACTCGGCAAGCGTCAATGACTACTAGACCCCAAACCATCTTAATCTCATGAGTCGTGGCCCGTCACCCCTCTCATCAGTCCCCTTTCTTATTTTCTTCTTTTCCTCATAATGATTTCCCTCCACGGCTTGAAAAAAAGGGTGATAAAAACTCAGGGGTAAAAGAGTGGACGTCCAATAACATCCATCAATTACACAACCATCCCCCATCCACATAATGGTCGAGCAACCCTGAAAAAGAATAACCAAACATCATATCACCAACACATTTGTTCAAATCGTCACAGTCCCAAAAAATTGTTCTTTTAAAAACCTTCCAAATCTCACCCACAAACATACCCAGCCAAGTGCTAGCACACATTGTCATTCTTTTTAGTGCCTTGCTTCTTCAAGCCACCTACGTAGCCAACTCACCAATCCGCGCTGCATGGGTCAACCCCCAAAAAGCGCCTTAAAAAGGGGTAACAAAACACCATCCCTGTTCATTTCCAAACCCCCTCGGTAATCTTCTTCAATGAACCCGATAATCTTGCATCTCTCATCACTTTGACCGGAACATCGGCAAGAACCAAAAAGCCTCATCGGCTAGCCCACCCCCCCGCCAAAATCCATGGAAGACATCATCAAACCCGAGGAATAATTTGTGGCTTGAGTGGCGGATTCCAACTCGTCGGGACAAACACACACACACACATGAAGGTGACAAGGTTCACACGTTCTCGGAAAATCAGAACCGAACGAAAAAAGAAAAAAAAAAAAAGAAACTCAGCGGAATACCAAAAACGGGAAATCGCCTCTTCAACAAACGATATTCGACTTCATACGGAATACATGCACTGTATAGCTGAAAATATACCGAGATGCAAAAAAAAAAAAAAGACTCGATGCCAAGCAGCATATGTTGTCACCGTTGTCCAACAAAGATCGACACTCTGAAAAAAATAAAAAGGTTTGCTGCCACCAACATCCATTCATGAGCATCAACAAAAATGGAAAAAAATCCCGAACCTGCTGACCTTTTGAGAAGCTGGGACACACCGAGCTGAAACTTTTCGAACCTAATAAAACCTCGGCATATATGCTGATCAAGCGGCCTTGATAGCCCTCAAAAGTTAATCAACAAATGAATCCTCCACGGAGCTTTGATAACAGAAAAGAACAAGCACCGACGATACGGAGACCCCCGTACCACATCCGACACGAAGTACACAACAACAAAAAAGCAAAGGCTGAATGAAGGTAGAAAAAAAAAAAGGAAAAAAAAAAAAAAAGGATCAGCAACCAGGAAATCCAGCGATCAACAAAAATGAAAAGAATAAACCAAATCGAATCGTTCGACGGGAATTGAGCCCGACGTGGGGGTCGAACCCACAACCTTGAGATTTACGGAGCACTCCTTAAGAGTCTCACGCTCTACCGATTGAGCTAGCCGGGCAGGCTATTTGAATTACATAAGAGATAGCCACAAACTGGTCTCATAAGTTACCACCTACCGCCGTCACCTCAGCACCCTCCAGTCAATTTCAACACGATCAAGGTAAATGCAACAAACAGTCAATGCATTATTCGATACATTCAATTCATCTCCATATCTCTTAACAACTAAAACATAATCGCTGCAGTTGAAGGCGTCATAAATAAATGCTTCAATATGCCAAGAACCCTTGAAATAACAGTATAAAAACAAGCAAATAAAACCTCTCCATGCAAAACAAGCCAAGCACCTGGTTTCCCATTCCTCGATCCACGTTTGCGAAATCCCTAAACCGGCGAATTTGATGCAATGAAATCAATCCTTTAGTTTCTATTTGTTATACATTCCCTTTCCCTTGTTTCCCCTCTTCCAATCATTTCGTGCGTCGCCCATTATACCTTTATACCTGCTTGAGGTACTTGAGGATCTCCTCTCTCTCCTCCACCGGCATCACGCGGAGCATTTCCCTGATACCCTTCCAGGCCGGGCTATCCGCAGGGTTCTTGCTGGAGGAAGTACCGGCACGAATGAGCTCACGCATCTCAGCACCAAGTATGTCGCCCTTCAGGTTCTCAACCTTCTCGGCAATGAGCTTGCTGCTCTGCTCAATCCATTGGGTAACCTCGCGGTCAGCCGTGTTGTAGCTGGCAACGCCGGACCAAGCCTCAAGAAGGCGGAGGTGGCGAGCACGGGCTTGGTTGGCCTGGGCCGAGTTCCTGGGGTGCTGAAGATGTGCCGAGAGAGTATTGTTGAGACGGCGGAGGATATACTCCTCGTTTACTCTTCTGCGCACACGCCAATAGAAGAAGCGACGAGCCTCACGCCACTCCAAAGCATCACGAATGACGCCCTTGGCCTTCATGCGGCCGGCACGGTCGTGAAGATCAGCGAACTGCAAGCTGATCTGAGCGTAAACAGGGAGAAGCTCCTGTTCGCGTTCAGTCATCTTCTTCTTAACCTCATCGATATCCTCCTTGGTGAGGGAGGTGTCGCTGATTTGTTTCTTGAGAGCGGCGTACGTGGGATCAAGGCGCGCCATCGTCTCGAGCTGCTTGTCCTTGCGGTACTTGATGCCAATGATACCCTCGGGCTCCAAGACACCACCGCGAGCGTCGACGTCCGCGTACATTTCCATGGCGGTAGGGTTGATCGTGGGATCGACGACGACCCAAGAACCACCGCGAAGCTCACCGAAGGGTGGGATGTAAATGAAGACTGGCTGCTCGTACTTGACCAAGGCGTCGACGATGAATGAGCCGTATTTGAGAACCTCGTTGTACATGTCGCGCTGGCCACCAGAGAAACCACGCCAGTTGGCAAGGATCATGAGAGGAAGCTGCTCGCCGTAGTTGAAGTCGTTGATAGCTTGGGCAGTCTTGAAAGCGGAGTTGGGGTACCAAACGCCACCAGCCTCGTTGGAAACCTGCTCAATGGAGTCAGGGTTAGCAGGATCGGCCGGGGTGACGTTCTCGACGGATCGGGTCTCGACGGCAATCACACCCATGGGGATGCCACCGATGCGGGCACGGCCGACAACGACGGTGCGAGCCCAACCGCCAAGGGTCTCGACGAACGAGTCCTTATCGAACAGACCCGGCTGGAAACCATCTTCGTCTTCCTTACCGCCAATCATCCACCTGACGTCATAAGGCTGCTTCTGGGGAGGCGTGTAGACAACATCGCGGTCCCAAGTGTCCGTGCAGATGCTGATAGGGAGAGGCGAGTTACGCTTCTCGGGCACAAACGACATCCACTCGACAATCTTGGAAACGCCCGCAAAGTCGTCATTAGCGGTCAAATGCGAGACACCATTGCGGTACATGATCTGAGTGCCACCAAGCTGGAGGTTGGAAGTATAGACCTCACGGCCGAGGAGATTGTTCAAGGCCGGTGCACCGGTGAGAATGATGGGCTGGCCCTCAATCTGAACAGCACGCTGGCCAAGACGGACAAGATAAGCGCCGATACCTACAAACGGTTAGTACAGATGCTTCTGAAAAGTAGATGAGCTGAAAAGAAAACTTACCAACTGAACGGCAGGTAACGAGCGTGCAGGTGAAGATATCTTGGTAGGCTCTGCTGGTCGCACCGGCAATCAGACCAGAGCCACGGAGGCACTCAACACCCAAGCCATCCTCATTACCAATGATGGTGATGATCTTGTGGCGCTTCTCGCCGCCCTCGGTGATCTCCTCAGTGATGACAGCGCGTTCAAAACGCTTCTTAGCTTCATCATCGAGGTAGAGGTACTTGAAGCCGGCCTCAGGCTTGCCAGAGTCATTCCAAGCGACATAGAAGTGGGGCATCAACTCGTTAGCAAGGCCAAGACGGGCACCAGAGTTGGCAGAGAGGTAGATGCGAGGAATGCCAAGCTTGCGAGCAAGCTCGGTGCACTTGAAGAAGAAGTTGTCTTCCTTGGGGCCGAACGAGCCGATGTTGAAGGTGATGTCGTTGGCAACGACAACAAACTTGCGGCCCTTGGGATATTCAGGGGTCTTGGCGGTGATGAGCCAGCCAACCATGCCGCAGGTGTTGGTGCCCGGTTCACGCGAAACTTCGGCAAGGTTATCCTGGTCGTCGAGGACAAGTTCGTTGTATTCAATGCACTCGCCAACAGGGGGAGCTCTGTCGGCCAGGGCAGGGGCCTTCTTGACAGTGCTTGACCAAATGTTCTGGAAAGCTTGACGGAAGAGCTCGGGGAAGTCGTACACGTACTGGGTACCCATTATATGGGCCTTGTAACGCTTGGGTTGGAGCCAATTCTTGGTTGGGTAGGGAGTCGAGACGGGGAGCAAGTGCATGGAACCGATCCTAGTGGTGCCACCGGTAGAGTGGAACACCCAGTCGCCCTTCTCCGACTTCCTCTCAGCGTACATTTCGACCTGCACGACATAACCCGAGGTGTTGGTGATGATGACGCGGAGCGGGTAAGGCATGCCGGTTTGGGGGTCAGTGCAGATAATGCGGATCTCGACCTGAGCGACACGAAGGCGCCATGCGCGAGGACCAAATCGGTCAAGGAAGCCTTGGAGAGATTGCTCAACCTCCTGGGGCTGCAACTGGAAAACGGGAGTGAAGTTGATGAACATGTGGTTCAAATCCGAGTTGGTCGTGCCAATGATCTCGAGAGCATCAAAGATGTCGTTGACAACCCGATCAGCTTCTGAGATCAAGTACTCAGCAGTGGGGATCTCATCGCGCAGGCGGCCCGGACGAATGACAGCACGGGTGAAGAACCGTCTGTCAGTGTCAACACCCTTGCCAACACCCTCGTACATGTGGATGTTTTTGTTCTCAGTGAAGACAGGCTTGATCTTGAACTTGGAAAGACGTCCCAGTTCGAGCTGGAAAGCAAGCGAAGGCTCAATGTGACGAATGCTGTCGTCCTCGATATACTCTGGGCCACGGAAGGTGTAGTAGCCAGGGTACGAGCCGTCGTTGCGACCGCAGATGAAGGTAAGACGGCGCACACGGCGAGAATAGAGCTCATCCTTGAACTGATGAACCAGAGGAAGAATGTCCTTGAGGATCTCGTCGTCGCCGCGGCCCTCGGCGTCACGAACGGCGACGTTGACAACGGCAGAAAGCTCATCCAGACTCTCGAGACGAGGGGGAGGAGGCGGGCGACGCTTTCCGCTGAGATCGGGGATCAGGCCTGCACTCTTGGCCTTAGGCAAAGCGTTATACACCGGGAGAGTCTCAAGAGCTCTAGACAACAGCTCATCGGCATCATCGAGGTACTTGCAAGGTACGATGACACCCTTGCGAGTAGGCTCCTCCTGCGTCTTCTTCTCCAAATAAGACATGTCGCTAATAGAGCTGATGCGCTTAAAGTTGTGGTCCACAGGCGTGGCAGGGGATGAGGGTGCAGCAGACTGAAGAGGCAGGCCAAACTCGGTCTGACCAATCTTGCGCAGAGCAAAGTCCCAGGTGACAAAGCTAGGCGTGTCGGTCTCATCGGTCTGGTACTCGATCTTCTTGAGGATATAAGCACGGTAAGCGCGGCGGACGTAGACCTCAAGAGCAGCAAGAGAAACCCAAGGATCCTCGTGGGCGAAGAAGAGGGTCAAGACATCAAATACAGTATATTTGGAGTCGACGACCTCCTTGATGATCTCGAGGTTGGGTTCGCGATGATCCCAGCCGGTCTCGCCATATCTGGACTCGACAACAGATGAACGCAGGATATGCTCCATCTGAGCTGTCCTCTCTTCGAGCGAGGGCAAAGCACACTGGATAAGAATCTCGCGCGCCTTGAGCGAGACCTTGGCAGTCTGCCTAGACTCAAGCTCGGCCAACTTGCGCAACACAGGGCGGAGATACTTGCTAATATTTCCGACGTTGGGTTTGTTAGGCCGATACTCGTCCAAAAGAGCCAAAATGAGAGAATTCTTAGCTGCCACTCTGGTGTGGGAGAGTACCGTCTGAACAACCTTTTGCGTGTCGTCCTTGTTCTCGTCACGGAGACGAAGGATAACCTCCTCATCTTGGGACCGACGGCCGGAAAACAGGCGCTCCACGTCGGCATACATGGTGAGAAGGTCGGCAATGACGGAGAGCTCACGAGTCTTCTGACCATCGACGTAGATGTCGAGCACACTGGTGAGAGGAGCTAGAGTAGCCTTCAACGTGTCGGCATCGGCCCGGGAGGAAATATTCTCGTCTAGGAACTTCTGGAAGACCTTGAGCAGATTGCGGGCGGGGAACTCGGCCTGGCGTTGAGAGGCACGCTCCAAAACGGAAGTGAACTGGGAATCCAACTTCTGGGGCATGCGAGCGTGAAGCGCCGAGAACTGAGCGGCAAACTCACTGTACGGCAGCTTGGGGTCACGGAGAACTTGGATCAAGTCCTTGACTGTCTGAAGCATGATGACTTGGTTGTCAAAGCCGTTCAAAATGTTCTTGAGAGTATTCAAGAGCAACGTGAAACGTTGGACAGGCTTGCTGCCCACAACAACGGGAGGACCATATTCGGGGAGCTGACCAGTGAAGGTCGAAGCCTGCTTAACACGGCTGGGGTCATCAAGAGCCAAGATACCGAGAATATCTCCGGCCTCGAGAGTGGCACCGGGCTGCTTGATAAGCTGAACAACACCATCCTCCTGAGCGATGAGGGGCATATACATCTTCATGACCTCGACCTCGGCGTAGGTCTGGCCAGCGCTGATGTGTGCACCGTTCTCCACAGAGTACTTAGCGAGTTTGCCGGGGGAAGGCGTCCGCAGCTGAGTGGGATCATTCTCCTGTTCGAGCAGGCACGTCTTGCTGTCGACGGAGATACGGGTAGCTGCGGCTTCCTCCTTCCAGTAGACGTTGTGACTGCGCCCATCGAGAAGGATCAAAAGACCACCATCACTCAAGGCACGAACACCGACGGTGCACTTGGAACCATTGATGAAGAGGTGGTAGCTGTCGGAGCTTGAGCGACTGACAGTAAACTTGTAACGGTTGCCCTCGTAGATAAAGTCGACTGGGAAAACAGTCTTGAGAATATCCTTTGAAGGAACCTGACCCTTCTCCAAGCCAGCGCGGTACTCAGAGATGCACGCCTCGCTGGAAATGTGAGCCTTGGTGATAGCACCGCAGACGACGGCAAGCATGGGATCCGGCCGCTCAGCGGTAAGCTTCTTGGAGATGAGCTCATCAAGCCACCCCGTGGTGATGGTGTTGTCTTCAAAAGCTTCCGTCTCGAGGAGCTTGATCAGGTACTCAACAGTAGTGCGGAAATCACCACGAATGCTGAGTTCCTTGAGCGCAACGACCATGTGTTTCCTAGAGGCGGCACGGTTCTCTCCATAGGCAAAAATGTGACCGAACTGGGAATCTGAGAAACTGTGGATACCACCAGCGGAACCGACTGAGAAGTAACCCCAAACATTTGAACTGGAGCGGAAGTTCAAATCGTGAAGCACACCGTTGGAAGGCTTGAAACCCTCGCCGGGATCCTCCGAAGTGATACGGCAGGCAGTGGTGTGACCCTTGGGAGTTGGTCTGCGCTGGGTCTTTTCACTCTCGGGGTTCCTGAACTCGAAATCAATCTCGGTAGCCGTCTTAGGGTCAACGCCATAAAGAAGTCTGATATCCTTAATTCTATGCAGAGGAATGCCCATGGCGATCTGAAGCTGGGCGGCGGGGAGATTAACACCACTGACCATCTCGGTAGTGGGATGCTCAACCTGAAGACGGGGGTTGAGCTCGAGGAAGTAGAACTTGTCATCGGCATGGGAGTAAAGATACTCAACCGTACCGGCGGATACGTAACCGACAAGCCTTCCAAGGCGGACGGCAGCTTCCTCCATTGCCTTGAAGGTGTGGGGCTTGGCGATGGTAACGGGTGCCTCTTCAATAATCTTTTGATGTCTGCGCTGTACTGAGCAGTCTCTGCCAAAGAGCGAGATGTTGTTGCCATATTGATCAGCCAACAGCTGAACCTCCAAATGTCTGGCACTGTCAGCCAGCTTCATGACGAAAATTGGCGAGCCGGGGATTTCGCTGGCAGCCGCCTTGTAAAGCTCCTCGAAGCTCTTCTCGTCGGTAACTTTGCGAATACCCTTGCCACCACCACCCTCGGACGCCTTCACCATGACGGGAAAGCCGATCTGCTTTGCCTTTTCGAGACCCTCCTGCCACGAGGTGACACAACCCTTGAGGTAGACGTCGTCCGGTACGGTAACAATGCCCTTGTCATCAACAGTGACCTGGTCGACTCCAGTTCCTGACCACGGAATGCAGGGAACGGCCGCGTGCTGGGCAACAATTGTGGAAGAAATCTTGTCACCAAGTGACCGCATGGCGGAACCTGGGGGACCAATGAACACGATCTTCTTTGGGGATGCTGCCAGAGATTCTGGAAGCTTGGGGTTCTCTGATGCGTGACCCCAACCAGCCCAAACGGCGTGGACGTCCATTCGCTCAGCAACGTCGACAATGAGCTCAACGTTTGCGTAGTTGTGGTTGTTTGTGCCGCCAGGGACCTCGACATAGTGGTCTGCCATTCTAATGTAGTCGGCATTGGCTTGCAAATCTTCGGGCGTGGCCATCACGGTGAACTTGATGGCCCGCTCGTCGCCGAATGTTTCGTAAGCCCATTTTCGTACTGACCGAATCTCCTTGACTGCAGCAATACCGTTGTTGGCGATGAGAACCTGTCAAGGTAGCAAAGCTGTTAGTACAATTGCCGAGCCGCGTTCCCGAACAATCCGGGTAAACTCACATTGGTGATGACAGTGTGGCCGTCGTGAGTAGCGACGAACTCCTTCACATCTGATGGTGGGGCATTTTCCAGTTTGTTGCCTCCAATGAAGTGGGCAGCCAGCTTGTGCTTTTCGGCGTATGTCGCCTTGCCATTGGAGTGTGGTACCACAACGCCATTCCGATGTGTGCCACTGCCATTGGAAACGGGGCCGCTTGTTTGTGTCATGATTGTTGAACCGGTTTGCGAGATCGCAAAAGTCTGGGTGGTTATTTTTTAACTGTTTCGTAGCGGGGTCGTCTATTAGAGGAGGATCATTAAGAGAAAAAAGCGCCGAGTTCGTGGTTGAAGTCGAAGTCGGTCAGAATTGGAAAGTCGGAGGGTTTCCTGAAACGGATCGACCCTATTAAATCACTGGGGGAGACGACGCTCGACGCAACGAACTGCTGACCTTACTCCTGACAGCGGTCTGCGGGTAACCATGCGAAGTCAGCGACTCTGGAGCCTTGGCGATTGATGGGTGGTGGCAGTTGACGTGGGGTCGCCCCTCGATGGGTATCGACCACTCTTGTTGTCGTCTGCCACCGCGAGCGATTGCAGTGATTATGATGGAAGGGAGGAAACCATGAAGAGAGAAAACAAAAAAGAAAACATACCTAGAAATGGGTATCTCTTTTGCGGCAAGCAAGGGATATATTTTTTTTGGGGAGAAACCGGAGGAATGGGACCGGAATATCGGACGACGACGACAACGCAGAAACTGAACAAACAGCACAAGAAGCGAAGGGGTGGTCGGAGGAAACGCAAGGAGTTCAATTCAGATTCAAAAGGAATGAGAAAGGGAGGAAAGAGGTCCTTGGATCAGGTCAAGTCGGTCGGGGTTCAGGATGGGGAGGAGCCGGGTAGATGAATGGCAATCTTTTGAGTCTCTTAGCCAAGTGGGAGGTGATCCACCGCGGGGGTTTCTCCTGCATGGTTGGCACCACCCGGGAAAGCTGATGGACTGGCCTGGTGGGGACGCAAATTGGATCCGGGCAATCCAGAAAAAAAAGTTCAGGCATTTTTTCTCAATCCAATCGAATCCAATTCATCAAACTTTGGCCTGGTCCTTTTGCACCACTTGCGACCCCTGCACGTTCCCGCGCACCGATGCCGAATGACATCTGTGGCCGGCTTCGATTTGCCCACCTCCTCCAGTGCCTCCCTTGGATTTTCAGATTATGAATTGAATTCGGTGAGACAACCGGGATGTTGGGGGGAACTCCTGCCATCAGACCGCCGCTTTCCCGTCTGTTGGGCAGATTCCCATGTGGTGTAATCGGAAGCGTCAGCTTGCAGCACAAATTCATCATAGAAGCTGTGAGGGATTCGGGGACAGTGCATTCCATCTTTAAGAAATGGACCCACAGGAACCCAAGCCAAGTACCCGCGTTAAGGTGCCATGACACCTCAGGTACCGCGTCTTGATGCCCGGCCAATATTTGATGTCTGCACTCTGCAATATCGTCTGCATGTCTCAAAATAGGGGTTGGGGTTTTGCTTAAAGCGTCTGTTCCCTTTGCACGTTTTTTTTTTTCAGCACAGAGCCAGCAGATACAGAATGGGGAGTTTTGTGTTGCCGGGAAAGCCGCATCGGATTCCGGTGAACGCCATCACCGGTGTCCGGAATTTCCTCCACATACTTCGTACCCTTGTTAGGTGTGTTGCACATGGAAATATGACATCGAGATCTGTTATCTGCTATATCTCTCTATCGTCTTCCACCTGCTTCTTTTTTAATTTCAGCAACATTTCCTCCCCTCGCGATCGAGATCGGTTTTCCTCTTTTGTATGTTGTTGGTTGGCCCCGGGAGACCACAGCCGCACTTGTGCACTAACTGGAGTGACCACGGCAATCTCAACAACCCAAGATCGCCTGGTTCAACCTTTTTTTCGCTGAAGCGTGCGCTAAAACAATCCAGGGGCCTTGTTGATGGCACATTGGCACGGACTGGTGGAAACCTGGGGAAAGTTTATACTGACAGCCATTTGTCCGATTTTATCTTATGTGAGGGATATAACCGACGGCATTAGGAGCGTTGCAAGTGTTGTTGATGACCGACAGATGTGCCGGCCGTGTTCCCGAAGGGGCGATGGTGCACAATTGTCTGCAGTGAACTGCTGGCGTTGGGAAGAGTTCAGACGGCTCCCCAATTGTTGAGCAGCCCGGCACCCCCGGCTCGTTGATCAACTACAAAATTGTTAGCGCAAGAGACCGGAATCGGACCCGCAGATCCCCAACGCTGTCCGAGGACCGAAATTGCCTGTTTGGGATTAATGCGAATGACATTTTTTCTTTTTTTGTTGCATCTTTTGCTCCACGAGAGTTTCAATGCTGACTCGGGCCCGTCATGTCCGTAAACATCTCGGCCGAGCATCACCGGTGGTTTTCCTTCGGTCCGGTACCATCGGGGTTCGGAGTTTCTCAGAATAGGTAATCATGAGATGGGATCTACAGTATGGGCTCTGCTCAGGGCGTTTCTGACATTGCCTCGTTGTGTTCATGTGCTTCCCAAGTCGTTCGCAATGAGTGCAGATCAGACGACCTTGGTTGTTCTTTAAAAGATACCATAAACAGTCTCATATGCAAACGGCGATAGAGGTTTAAAATGGTACCCGGATTCTTCAAAGGACCCTTGCCGTAACCGTAACCGTAACCTTTCCCCATCACGGCGACGGGACGGTCCGCGATGGGGCATGTCGAAAGAACCAGGGGAATTGACCCAAACTTTCCTTGTTGATGTTGATGGCTTCAACCCGTGCCAAAGTTCCAGTTGCAGGACACAATGAAGAACCTTGAGAGCCCAAGAGACAAGATAAAGATACATCAAAACTGACAGCTTTCCGATTTGCTTCACTTCCTCTTCAATAAGAGTCTCAAGAACAGCATTCTTGTTGTGTGCCCATAGATACGCAGTATTCGTGAGAACGAGGACAGTCCATCCCACGGGAATCAGAAATAATGCCAGATGGCGCACACACCCATCCCACGCTTTTGGACCCGAGCAAGCGGCGCCGGCGCCGGTAGTGCACGTAGACCCCACCTGACATCAGAATCGTACGATTTTTCTTCACCTCCCCTGAAAGAACGAGTCCAGACCACCAACCCTCCCCCCCCCCCTCCCCCCCTTGGTCTTCAGCCCTATGGAACATTAACAAGAAGCCCGTTTTAACACCCCCATACTCTTCACCGATATTACTTACATATTCTGTGCATGTACTCCCGGCTTGTTAATGCATGTGATGCTAATCTTGACGACCACCAACAGGCATACAGCCAATCATGATACAGCCAACGACCTGTTACCTGTTTGGCAGAATGCGAAGTGCCGTCTTGGTTCCATGGTTCCTGCATGCGGGGAAGAAGAAGATCAATCTCAGGTACCGATCTGTTATGCAAGGCACAATAACATCGAACCAACCGTAACGTACGCATATTTATTCATCCAGCGGAACAGAGAAAGTATACAAACACCGGCGCCCTCTTGATGAACCCCGATCCAATCCCATATCTTCATCCGTTCTAACCCACTCTTCCGATTCTTTTCACGCTTAAAGCAGCACAGCTCATCGAGGGCCAACCAACCTTCTCACCCACAGCACAAAAATACGCTTCATCACGCCATGATAAAAAAAAACCCCCCAAAGAAAAGAAAACTTACTCAATCCCACGGGATGGTCTATTAGTTTCCCAGTCAACAAATGATATCAGTGAGTACATGCAGTGAGAATGCTACGCCATGGATAAAATGACCTATACACAAATCTGTCTTCATAACCTCTACCAAGCAAGACAACATGAAAAGGCAAGCAGGACAAAAATAAAAGGGGAAACAATCCAATGGGGAAACGTTCAGAACAAGTTTCTAGCTCTCATCATTTCATTCACTCAGTCAGCAGCATCTTGCAGTCTACAACTCATCAAAGTTCAACATGACGTGATTGTAAATCCTAATATATATATTTCTTTCCAAGAATAGAATTGGCAGGTCTTGAAGAATAAATGTTTTCTCTCGATAATAAAGTCATCATCTACAAATAGACAACAAAACGGACCAACATAATAAATATTTGTGATTACTTATAAGTGGAGATGCTTCCAAACCAAACCACCCCTTTCACCCAAAATGCCGTCTAGCATAACGAATAAACTGCCCAAAACCAATATGCTAAGCTACTACTACACTCTACTGGGACCCAAGCCACCATCATCCTCTCCATGCATAATACCACAGACAACAATCATGAAAGAAAAAAAGTTACCAAGTTTCAACAAAAGAAAATAATAAAGTTTGTATAAGGTATATCATCTCATCTGTATCTTTGTCTCCTCCCACCCCACTCTCTTCCACAGGTCTCTCTCTCCACCTTTCCCCATAGACAAAAGTTCCTCTCTTACACACCCTCCAGCTCATCAATCTCAAGCAACCCTTCAAATGTAAAAAAAAAAAAGCACAACCGCCCTTGCCATGCACTTTCCCCCATCCCCTTCCTTCCCATAAAAGCAAGATAAAAAAACAAAAAAGACCCAATTTGTGTTTCCCCATGATTTAAAAGCCCCTTCCTCCCATCTTTCCATACTTTGATGAAGGCGCTGAAAAGCAATTTGGTAAAAAGGACAAACAATCCTCGAAAGAAAAAAAAAAGCTAATAAGGTATCAAGTAAGTGTAAGTTTAAAAAAGGCGTTCCAACAACAAGCAAAAAGGAAAAGAAACTTTGGCATCTTCACACTTTCCACGCACTCAAAAGAGACCATAAAACAAGAAAAGAGAGAAAAGGCTTCTTCAATAAGTCTCCCCCAGGTCTTCCAGCACCCTCCCTCCATGCATTCCACCACCAGCCAAAACAACCCCTGAGCTTGACCCGCTACTCATTCCGAAACCCCCAACACTTGCCCCGCTCGCCCTTCTCAACCCTGCTGACGACCCATTCCCACCGCCGCTCTGCCTCCTGTGCCCGCCGCCTCCTAACATCGGAATTCCACTCGGCATCGGGATCCCAGTACTTGAAACATCGCTTTCTGCCCTGCTATAAGTCCCCCTCCTACTGGGTGTCCGTCTGTTATTACTGCCGTTATCCACCGAAGACTCGTATTCATCCAGCTCTGCAGTCGAGTAACTAACGACGCTTGAGCTGTGTGCGTGTCCGTATCCAGTCCCGTGCATACCGAGGCTACTCCTTGGTCGGCCGAGTGGCGTTCGTACTCCCGGCAGACTAGAGAAACTAGTTCTACTGACCGGTCGCGGTGGCGGCATATTGCTCGTGTGGTGGAGATCCGTCCTACTTGCTGGTCGGGCTGAGGCATAACTAGATAGACTTGCCCTGCTGCTCGGTCGTGAAATTTCGTGGTGGTCTGTTGTGGACGCATTCGACATTGTCGACATACTATTGGGGTTCCGGTTTGGCAAGGGGCCAAAGGATAGACGGGAAACACCTGATGTGCTGAGTCTCGGGACATGTTTGCTTGAGGTGGAGGTATACGAGAGGCTCGGTCGCGAAGTGTGGGTCGGGGTAGCATTTGGCTCGTCTGACAAGCTGAACGATGATACTGATGCGGTTGACCCGACGGTACGTTTCCGGCTGCGAATAGTGACAGAGGAAGGGACAATGCTGACTGGGCCGCGGGGAGATGCTCGTGGAGGGGTGCTGGTAGGGTTTGGTGGAAGTTTTGAGCGAGCTGATTGCACACGGGCTTCGAGACGCTGCATTTGGGCGGTAAGGGTACGGATGTGGGTAAGGGAGTTCGATGGTAGAATCCTGTTCGAGTCTCTTGTGTTTGTGGTTGAGCGTGAGCTCTTGGTGGTGTTTGATCTGCTAACGGCCGGAGATGGTTTGCCTGTTGCGGTTGAGGGCCTGCTTGATGCTGGCGACGGCCTGTTCGTGGCTGGCGACGGTCTGTTAGATGTCGTTGAAGGCCGCGAGGCAGGGGATCGCATAGCGCCAGTGGTGACCACACGATTAGTGCGAACACCTGCTCCTGGGCCAGGGAACTGCCTGGGTTTGGGGGTGGTATCGGCGGATGGCAATCGGGATTTCCTGTGCAAAGCAGGAGTCTTGACAATGGAGAGCTTTGGCCTTGAGAGGGATGAGAGATCGGACATGGAAGGTGATGGTGGATCTTGAACCTCAGACAGAGTATCGGCGGTGGACAAGGACTTGGTATCAGGTGGCGTCGTGATCATCGGGGAGCTTGCAGTCGAATGTGGGGAATTTCCAAAGATTGGCGATCCGGGAATCGACAAGTCGGTGGAAATGGTTGAGAGATGGCGAGACTCCTGTTTCCTTATCTTGGCTTGCAGAATTTCGGCCTCGATCTTGAGATCTCCCAACTCCTCTCGTAGTCTTTGTGCCTCCACCCGCAATTTTTCTCGTTCTTGCTCCCCAGCCCTGATCTCCTCCTCCATGAGAACACCCCTTTCTATGGCGACATTATACTTGGATTCGAGATCTTCTAGCGAAGAGGTGGTGTTGCGCGCCTGGCGTTCGAAATCGTCGTTTGCTACCTCAATATCACGCAGTTTGAGCTGGAGAGTCCTATTTGCATCCCGGAGGCTCGTGATCTCCTTTTCGAGTGTTCCCTGCGCTTGGTTTGCTTCACTTTTGGCCTCCTTGTATTTCCTCTGTTCCACGGTCAGCCAGACTGCATATCCCAGAAATAGAAATGCACCATACCTTCCACTCCTCCACCTCGTATTTCAGCGCTTCAGCCTTTTTCTGCAACGCCCGTTCCCTCTTGTCTGCCGCATCCAAATCTTTTTCTAATTCTGCCTCTAATTCCTTGCTCGATGCCTGAAATTCCGATAGCTCCTGTTCTAGCAGTTCGTATTGCGCCTTATACCAGGCCAAGGCATCCGCGGTGCTTGTTGCGGCGGTTGGGGGTGATGATGGTGGTTCAGACATTTTTTAAAAATCTTGATTTATTTTGCTGTTTTTTGGGTTGTGACGTCGCTATGTTATTTTTGGCGCTGTCGCATTTAACTCTGACTCAAGGAAATGTAAAGAAGCTGTTAAAGAATGTCTCCAAGTTGGCGGCGTAAGAAAAGAGATTAAACAACAAAAGGCGAAAGAAGCAGGGGGGAAAAAAAGTCGTGCGTCGTTATCGTAAAAAATGAGACAAGAAAGGCTCGTAGCGTTACTAGGCAGAAGCGCGGCAGGTCATGGCCGATGGTAGCTTCCGGCGATGCGGCTTCAGTGAAAGGAGGGGAGGTTGGGGGAGGAGAGAGGGGTGTTTGGAGAGGGTGTTGTGATGTGTCGGCGGTCGGTGTCGAGGGGGTTGTGGATGTTGTTGCTGTCGTCGTCCGTCGGCGGTGGACAAAAAGGTTAATATTGTCGTCAGTTGTCGTAGATTCGCAGCGCGCGATCAACTTTTACCTACCAGATGCCGTTGGTGGTGGTCGTCGTCGATTGGCGATCGCGCTGTGGTTGTTGTCGAATGTTACTTGTCGGTGGTCGGTGTCGGAGGGAAGGTTGGATCATCCGCCGCAGAGGCTGTGGGGACCTCTGGATGCTTTTCCTTGGCACTGTATGGATTCTTCGCACTTTCTGCTTTTCTTTCCCCTTGCCGTCGCATGCGCTAATGGCACCATGGCAACCGTGCACGTCCAAATGTGGGCAAATGTGGGGCAGCAGACGTTGTGACCTGCATCATCTGTCTTTTTTGTCAACAGAGTTCCGCTTTGAACGTCAACACTGCCAAAAGGTGATGCAACCAAGTGAATTTGGTATCTTTTTCTTTCCTTGATTTTAAACCTCTCAATTTCTTGATTTTTGTCATTTTTGGGTGTTGAGGTCTCCTAGTTTCGAATTTCAGCTTCCCCCTCCCCCTCTGCATAAACTCAAATTAATCCTCAAACCAAAGGCGACCCGTCATCGAAGCCAAGCAAACATGCCCAATCATCAACCACTCATCACTGCAGTCTGCGGCCCAAGGTTAAAAAGAGGATTTACCATTTACCCCACTAATTTTCTGCTGGCGCGATGCAAAGAAAGCGACGGACTTCTGGAACCTGGGCTCCCCGCGAACTCGATTGGATATGAAACAGATTTGGAAATTTGCCAAATGTCACTTTTTATGGAAACAAAATGCCTTGGATGATTTCCGACTGTTCCCGACTGACTGGCAGCCCCGGCATGATCCGCTGCGCCCGCCGCCTCGTCAGCCACACACAGTCATTTTTGTGCCAGTTGGCAAATGCCAAGCACCTCGTGTCGCAGCCGCCAACCTCATCCACGAATGAAGCTGTCGCCAGTTTTGCTGGGAGCAACCCCCACGCATCGCTTTCATCTCCATGCATCAATATTTCTTGGATTATCAGGTGGCGTTTTCTCAGCTTAAACTGATAACAGTGATAGGTTTGAAAGCGGGGTAAAATCAATAATTATCGAGAAATGCATCCATTTTTGGACAAGACGACGAATCCGAGAATCGGAAAAGTGTATAGAAACGTCGGGTGCGTATAGCTCTCAGCCTTTATATAAGGCTCACTATGTCTTCCCAAATAGAGCCTTCAAGGGAACAAGGTGCATTTCCTACTTTTGACAGTTGGCAACAGACAACCCTCAGCATGACAGCATCACCCTCTAAAACCAAAATCACCCTCGCTCCAACCGAGTCAACACTTCTCCTCACACTTCAAGCCCGTTACCTCGACTCTCAATTGCCCTCTCCCATACTAAATGACACCTTTGCGGGTTCCATTCTGGACAAGATCGACTACAATTTTTCTCGCCTCGGTGTAGGATATACGACGGTAGGAATATGCGCAATTCGTGGATCTTTATTTGAATCATGGGTTATAAACTTCATCTCGAGTCATCCAAACGGTGCAACAGTACTCAATATTGCTTGTGGACTTGATACCCGCGCCCAGAGGCTTCTCTCTCACTACGCAGGAAAGAAGGTCAGGTGGTTCGATGTGGACTTGCCTGATGTTGTCAAGCTGCGCAAGGAACTTGTTCCAGCGCCATCTCCCCAAGAGGGGGAAAATATTGACTACACTCTCTTGGCTGGGTCAGCATTCGACGCCAAGTTTATCAATTCCCTGCCGAATGAGAGACCAACCATCATTCTTATGGAAGGGTTGGCACCCTACTTCACTGTTGAAGAGGTTCAGGGACTGCTATCCACTCTTTGCGGTCACTTCAAGCGCGGGGAGGTTGTATTCGATTCGGTCAACTGGTTCGTGGTAGCGACGAGGAAAGTTATTGGATATGCGCGTCAGACGGGTGGATTGGTACAGTTGGGACTCGAGGACGGCAAGGTTCTGGAGACGGCTCATTCCGGGTTGAAATTGCTCGAAGCACGGCCTGTCTGTATGGAGCAGGATGTTGTCAAGCTACCGCTGGTTGGGCGATTTTTTATGTGGTTTTGTTCGCTGTTCAAAATGACCAGAACGGGTTGTCAAGTTTTACGATATGAGTTTTGAGTTGCAGATATGTTTTATAACACTGGATATAGGGCAATCATTTCAATTAAGTATCACACACGCTATAATTCTCCTTCGGCGGCTCTCCATGTCCACATGAAAATGAAGACACCGTGGGTAGACCGTAACAAATCCCCATGCCTTCCTGTCCCTCGAAACTCTCAGAGACTTTGAAATTTCTGCCTTAACCACCTGGTCCGCAACACCTATTTCGAGCGCCTTCCCGTCCGCCACCTTCTTCTAGGTCTTCAGGCTCTTCCGTGGACCAAACGTCCCGACATCTTGCACCCAACAGAGCCGCGGCAATCACCAGAACTCGTGACTAGGTTGGATTCCGTGGTATCCAGTCACCTATTTATGGCTCAGATAAACTCAGTGAAGATAACCAGGACTCAGACACGTCTTGGCAAAATGATGTGGTGGTTCTAGAGAAATATAAAAGGAGGATGTCACTTCGTACCATGCGGTTCATCACCTCCCACAATGAATCTGATTAGAGACATGGGCAGTTTCCAGCAAGCCATTTCGTCTTTTATTGCCCTCTACAAAAGAGAAAACACAACTTTTCGAATATAAGAAGGCATGAATTTTTATTTTAAGGGACTTTCTTTAAATAAAATTGATAAAAAGATTTAAAACTATGCCTTTTTAAATGATATTTGGCATGAGCATTGTAGGAGGTGACAAACCGCATTGTATGAAGAGACATTCTCTATAAAAGTTGAAAAAGTGAGAAAAAAATTAGCTGCGCCTCGTTTCGATCGAGGGCCCTCCGGGTCTCTACTGTTCACAATATGAGCCCGGCGCGCTTCCGCTGCGCCACGCAGCTTGTTCTTTTGAATTGTTGAAGGGTAGTTTGGTTTTGTGGTATAAGATGGTGGATCTGGTCGACGGTGGCCGTCATCCGTCCTCAACCGTCCTCATTTTTTTTTCAGCTTACTCATCCATGTCACGGTACTCCCCTTCATCATTGGCCATATGTTGACCTGTACCACGTAGAACCTGCATCATCATAAAGGGCGTTGATGTTAAATGGCTATATAGATGACTAGCTGTGTAAAGGTGCTTGTAAACGACCATTGTCACAGAAATCACCGAGCAGCAACAGAGAAACGAGTGACAGTTTCCTCCACGCCAAAGGCACCTGCCTCCTATTTGCTCCTCCATGACATCAGATGTTGGAACATTTTATTCAACCGTCAATCTCAGTTGATCGTTTAAGCAGTCCAAGCCTCAGCAACCTTGGCAGTCCAGGCCTCATCGGCACGCTTCGCGTTCCAAGCCTCATCCGCGGCCTTTGCGGTCCAGGCTTCATCGGCACGCTTTGCGTTCCAGGCCTCATCCTCAGCACGTTTGGCAGTCCAAGCTTCAGCTGCTCCCTTAGCAGCCCAGGCCTCATCTTCAGCCCGCCTAGCGTTCCAAGCTTCATCTTCAGCCCGCCTAGCGTTCCAAGCTTCATCTTCAGCCCGCCTAGCGTTCCAAGCTTCATCGTCAGCCCGCCTAGCGTTCCAAGCTTCATCTTCAGCACGTTTGGCAGTCCACGCTTCGTCGGCGACCTTAGCAGTCCACACCTCATCACTACGCTTCGCGTTCCAAGCCTCGTCTGCTACCTTGGCAGTCCAAGCCTCATCGGCAGGAGCCCTCTTAGCATTCCAAGCTTCATCGTTGGCGCGCTTAGCAGTCCAGGCCTCATCAGCTACCTTGGCCGTCCAAGCTTCATCAGCGGCACGAGCCGCAATATCCACCTTTTGGACGGAGGGGACTACTGCTTCTGTCAGTAAAGATAACATTTTGAAATACATAGCAGACCAAACTTACCGGGAGCCGGAACGGCATAAGCCCCGATGGCGAGCAGAGCAATAATGGTTGAGATGGGTTGATGCATTTTGATTGGTTGAGATAAGCTCTGAAGGTATGTTTGTTTGCTTGTTATTGTAGTGGTTCTCGAGTGTGTCTTTGCTGATGGTAGTGGTTCGAATTTTTGATGAGGTGGTTCGATGGAGAGGTATTTATACAGGTTTAATACGGCGTATATCAAGAACCTTGTCTTCCCCATGGGGATATCTTGCCTGTTGAGTACGTCCCAGGGCCGGTGAACTTGGGGACGAGACAAAAAGTCTCCGATGGATTGTTGACACCTTCCAGATTTGATCAGGATGAAAATGTTGTTGTTTTGCCGGCGTGAAACGGACGGTGTCAGACTGGTAGGTCATGATAGGTCCGGTGAGATGGTGGTCACCGGCGGTTAAGGCATCCTACGCTCCTTTTATTTCATCTCATGAGTATTCATTGGATAAGAAATTCATGGCTTGGAGAGATGTCAGCTCCGGAACCCGCGGAGAAATTCGTCAAGTTTGGTCAAGGGCAATGATGACATTTGTGAGATTGATGTCGCGTTGATGCCTCAACTTGTGTATGATTACCTGTCCTACCTAACATCGCGTGGAACTTATTTGTAACATTTTGAGTCTAAATTGTTTTAACTCATTGGATTGACAAACTCTAGCACACAACATTCCCCCTTTCCCTATTCAATGAATACACCTAGGTAGTGAACTCCTGGCTTACTAAAGCACCCAGTGAAATTCTATGACCACCGCAAACTTATAAACAAAACTACGACCAATGTGCAAAAGAGTATATCGTAAGTATTCCTTCCCAAACAGGAAGGTTGTTTTGGAATCCCGAGGTTCAGTAATCCTTGGCCAATGGCGATGGGATAGGTGAACTCGGCGGAATGACCGGGCTTCCTGTGCTACTACCGATGATCGGGCTTGGTAAGAATCTGATCTTGATCAGGAGTGGTTGATGACCGGGCCTTGTCCGCGTGTGAGAAACTAAACCTTGTGATCACTGCAACCTCTTGGTCTTTTCGATGAGCCCAACCACAACAAATCAATGTTTGGCCTTTCCTCAAGCGTATTACTTTTGATCCATAAGGTGAGATATTTCCACCAGCTGTTCAGTCTCTCCCTATGCTTGAGACCGTAAGTTACATTAAGATTGTAGCCTCAACTCTCACATAAATCTGCAGCCTCGAGGAAGCGCGAATGGCCCGGAACATACCATTCATGTTCTCCTGTTTCAAGCTGACATCTAGCCCAAGCAAACCATCGTATACGGCAAACTTAGTATATACGTCAGCTGCATATGGAACAGCCGCCCGGAATACTACCTGTTACATTCCTCTAAACCTCCTGCCGAATACAGCGTTGCAACCAAACTATAGTGGTTACTAAGCTTACTCAAACGCTTACCTTGAGTTCACCTGTCCCGCAGTTCTGCTCACCGGCTAGGTCAAGAGGCATGTTTACCCAATTCAGTAATCCTCGGAAGAGTTGGAGTGAAACAACGTCTTCGCATCTGCATCTCTCAGGGACTCTTCTTTCTCCAACTTTCAGACTTGCCATCTTTCTTCCCTCAAACTCTCATCCTCTTTCAATCTCATCACGACCATGGACTCTCAAACAACTCCTTTTCTTGACAACCGCTCAAGCAACGAAGACAACGACGACAATGACTCAGACCTAGACTCTTCCCTCTCACTCAAACACCAACCAAGCAACCGTCACACACTTTCTTTTCTCTTCCACCCAATAATCTACCTCTTTGCAATCTGGGGCTTCATCTCCCTCTCCTTCGGAATCATTCAAACCGTCTTTCCAGATTCCTCCTCTTCCACTAAAACCCTAGACGTCTACAGACCCTCAACCCTCGCTCCAGGCTTAACCTCCTGTCTCTGCGGCGCCAACCCAACCGAGGCAATCTCCCTCAACTGCGTCTACGACACGCTCTCCTCCGCTTGGCTTCCCCCTTACTGCCGCGACGCAGAACTTACCGCAGAGTTCGAAAGGTCTGGTCCCGGTCCAAATGGTGAATGGACTTATTATGCCGACCCTGACGGAAAACATATTATCAGTGTAGAACAAGTAGCGGCTTTGGGAGGAACGGCTCATCCATTCTTTTACGCGTCAAGGAGGTATCATATTGCGCATTGCTTGTTTTACTGGCAAAAGTACTGGAGGATGAGGGATACGGGAGTCGTGATGGAGGAAATGTATGATTCGTTGAGGCATGCGAAGCATTGTGGGAGGTTGGTGTTGAATAAGCCGCCTGAGGTGGAAGTGTTGATTGAGGTTCCGGTTGTTATGAATGGGAGTGGGTTGTTGATTGGTGGGGAGGATGTGGGACATGGACATGAACATGGGCATCATTGAGCATGTATTAGAGAGTATCAGTTGGTATATAATCGTGAATAGAAACAGAATGGTCAAGTTCCCCGCTTGTGTGCAGTAATGCTATAACCAAGCCGCATCTTTCCTCATTGGGGTCAGAACCAGACTGTCGGTAACCTCTCATATTTGTTGATTCTGTCAGGGGCAATATGCACGTGTCGCTCTCAGGCTCCCATATCTTCCAAGAAACTTCCCCTCTTCCATTCTTTTTCTTTCTCTGACCAGCAAGTTGATGTTGAGAACCATTTGGAAGATGCCAACTCACAATCACGTCAACTACGAAGCTCGCCTCGCCTTTGTGCGCAAGCTCCTAACCGAGCGCTTCAATCTCGAGGTAACTCACAGTCAACCATACCTTCTTTACCACTCGCTTGATAACCATCCTTCAAAAACAGGACAATTTCTCCATAACCCCAATCCAATACGACCCAGACTTCATCTTCAAATACAACAACTTCGTCTACCACATCTCCCTTCCTTCACCCCTCACTTCCGACCTCAACGCCTTCTCCCAGCCAGGAACCGTCCCAATCCCCAAAGGCACCAAAGACCTCATCATCCGCCTCGGCAATCCCTCAGCAGAAGGAATACACCATCAAAACCGTATCGAAAACGAGGTAGCCATTATTAACCTCGTTTCGTCCGCTCTCTCCGACGCAGGCATCCAACCATGCATCGTTCGCTTCTGGAGAAAACACTCAAGGTTGGATCCTCCAAGAATTTATGCCGGGAGTGAGCGTGGATACAGTCTTGACAAGCAGAACAATCTTGAGTGAAGACCAAACTGCTCAGACAAATGGCCAAGATCATTAAAGCTCTTCAAGAGTATAAATTACCGTCTACAATCACCAAGTATGGAGGGTTGACATTCAATGAATCAGGGGGGATTGCGAGTACTGCAATGCCTACAGTCGGTGCTGGGCCTTGGGAGACTTACGAAGAATCATTTCGTTATCGACTTGAATTGGAGCTTGAAGAATCTGATGCGAATCCTTATGTGAAGGGATGGCACGGCAATGGTCTGGGGAAGCGGATTGAAGAGTTTGTTAAACTCGGTTTTTCGGAGCAGTTTGAGTTATTGGGTGGGAAGGATGATAAGGTTGTTGTGCATTGTGATTTCAGTAAGTACTTAACCAGACCATCGTGTCTTACATTCTGCTGACAAGAAACAGGCCCAACCAATATTTTGTACGATGAAAAAGTCTGGCCTTATTACCGCGTTGATAGACTACGACTTCTCCTGGATCTCTCATCCGTCATATGAGTTTCTGCGGTCTTTTGCCGGTCTTGGAGGGCAGTTTAGAGGCTGGTCGGTAGATGAAGAGAATCAAGAAGCGGCACTTCGCGATGCTAAGCTTCATGGGTTCCCTGAATCTTTGCCAGTCAAGAATGATGAGAATACAGACTCAGGGATTGATTGGGAGGCCGCAAAGGCTTGGGAGGATGCATTGGAAGAGGAAGGAGTGAAGCGACCCAGAACGATGCAGGGGATTGAAAAGGTTGCTGATGTTGATACTGTTTTGTGTGCAATTTTGCCGTGGAGGTTTACGAACCCTGATATTGTGGCTAGACAGACGGAGGAGGTTCTTATGAAGTGTAGAGAGGAAAATGAGAAGGAGTTGGATGGGTTGTTGAAGAGGCTGGGGTTCTGAGGCTTGAGAAGACGTGGATAGCAGAAAGATCGTGTCTTGTGAGACTGTACTATGGTTTGGAAACACTTCTCAGCTTTCGTTTGACACCGTTTCTCTTTGAAGTTTGGTATCAGACTTGGTCTTGAAGCCTTTTATTTATTTTTATTTATTTATTTATTTATTTATTTTAAAAAAGGGGAATATCTGGAAGTTGAAGATGGATAGCTGAGATCACACTTGAATTGATAGAACAAACACGGTGAATGTAAACATCGTCATTGATCATACCATCCTGTCGACCAGAGTTGACCATCATGAGCCCTAACCCTGGAATCAATGACGTAATTCCCAAAGCCGAATTGAGACATTTGTCCCCACTGGGGCAGCAGGCCAGAATCAGGCTGCGAGATCGGTTTGCAGTTGTTTTGATTTCAGACATCACTTCTCAAAAATAAAACTCTGTGTATAACTTCGTCGATTATTTTTGTCAATTCAGACTCACCGACAGTCAAACTGTGTGAACCCGGTGACTTCCGCCTCCAAACAAAAGCCCAATGTGGGGCCAACCTATCAGAGCTCGTCTCTCCTGCCCCACCCCCTCATTCTTCCTTCTTCCTCTCAACACCAACAAACTCAAACCCAACAAATTTCATCTCCCTACAACAACAACCCCTCAATTCCCACATCATCAATCACCGCCAAATTTCTCCCCTAAGTTCTTTCACACATTCCCTAAAATGACTCTCCACAAATCCCAAGAACCAGAAATCACCTCAGTCGTCGAGCTCCCCACCGACAAAGCCCGCTGGATCACCCTCCAACAAATCAACTACACCGACCAAACCGGCAAACCCCGAACCTGGGAAGTCGCCGCTCGCAAAACCCGCGCCGCAAAAGCAGGCGTTGATGCAGTCGCAATTGGCAATATCCTCCTCCCCGCCAACGGAGATCCTCCTTCAACCATTGTTGTCATTCAATATCGTCCCCCTCTTGATGCATATACTGTCGAATGGCCAGCCGGTCTCATTGATGAAGGAGAAACAGCCGAGCAAGCTGCCGTAAGAGAATTCAAAGAGGAAACAGGATATGAAGTGAGCCGAGTAGTGGACGTTAGTCCCGTGCAGGCTGCAGATCCGGGGATGAGCAGCGCGAATATGAAGATGGTTATGGTGGAGGTTGATTTACCCGAGGGTGCGGAGGCTGGTGTCCTACCGGAGCAGAGATTGGAGGATGGAGAGCATATTGAGCGGGTTGTGGTTAGGTTGGATGGGTTTTATGATAGGTTGGTTGAGTATAGCAAGAAAGAGAGGTTTGTGGTTGCTGCAAAGTTGTTTCATTTTGCGGCGGGGATGCAGTTTGTCAGGAATAGGGGGAAGGAGTTGAAGTTGTTGTAGAGGGGTCTGTGTTTGGTGGAATAGGGATTCACTTTTTATGTATAGTTTGAGAATAGATCGGATATCTTTGACATGAGTGGTTCGCCTCGGTATGTAATTTTTTTTTTTTTTTTGCACAAGTGATTTGTCACACTAGCCGACGTGGCTAACTCTGGAAAAGAAAACTAAGAGAACTCGGTTGTGGGCGTGGGTTGTGTGAGAAGAACCACGTGGACGTCAAGACTTGAAGCTATTTTTGTCTTATTGAACTATGTCATTTTGAAATACTGTAAGCTGTGGAATACTGTTTTGTGCAAAGGAAGGAGAGTGGCAAGTCGTGTGTGAATTGTTTGACTAACACGGTGGTCAACAGGTATGTACAAGCTCGGATCATCGTACAACATGATGTCGAAGTCAATGAGGCCGTATGCTAATGTTGTCCTCACTGCAGACTCCCGATTCCCTAGCGTGAGTCAGTCGTTCCGATGCAGCGGCTGTCACTCTAGGTTGTGTTGTCTTGTGCTGTGTTTCATGAAGTTCATGCCGTGATCTTCAAACAGTCCGCTTCTCCGTATATAATCCTCCCTTGACTCCCGAATTTTCTTCTCTCTAATTAATACCCTCAACACAACAACACAAAAAAACGCAAACATATACAAAACAACCCACAATGCAACTCTCCAAGCAAACCATTACCCTGGCTATCACAGCCCTCCTCACCACCCCCATCCTCGGCATCGACATGAACCTTCCCAAAGAAAAAGTAATGATCGCCTTCCCCGACAATTTTACAAATATCTCCCTCTCCACCCTCAAAACCCTCTGCGAATCATACAGCTGGGAAAACCAAGTCTCCAAAACCTCCCCCTTAGTAGAAGACTGCGAAGAACTCCATCGTCAACTCAGTCTTCCCAACAAAGAAAAAATCTACTGGACAATAGGCGACATTCAGCAAAAACTAGCATACTGGAAAACATGCTACATAGGCGGTCAAAGAATCGAACACGGCACCTCCAGTATTGGTAACAGGGACATGTTGAATCTTATTCGAAAGAGTATCGACGATTATAAATTCTTGTTTGATGATGGAATCGAGAGAGTCGGGACAAAAGGAAGCATGAAGTGTGGAGAGGAGGATGGTGATTGGGTTGATTGGGGGATTTATCATTCCCCTTAGGTCTTTTCACAGTTGAAAAAAAATGTCGAGTTGGCCGTTGATTTTTGGATGGGAATGGATCTAGGGGTTAGAAGGAAGGGGAAATGATTTGGAGGGGATGGTGCTTTTGATAGATTAGATAATTTAACTTTAAAGAAAGGAATCCATTTGAATGGAATCATCCTTTCGTCTATAATCAGAATGGTCTAGGTGATTTGAAGAGTTTTATGCAATGAGACTTCCCAGAAATTGTGTTGTTCTTTTTGATTGTTAGAAACGAGGTCCACGAATCAAGAACAAAGCCAACGAAAACAAAGTTCGAAGCCTAAAAGTCAAAATGGTATCATTTCTACATCATTCCCCAACCTTCCCGCTAAACGTCATTTCTGTCATCATATATAGAAGTAGCACAAGAAATCCAACCCCCAATTCTAAATCAGCCAAACGGTCCCAACCAACCCACTCAAAGCAGAATCTGGCACCAACTACCAAACCAACTACACCGTATGTATATATACCCACCACACACGTCAGCCCCATCCCTCGGGGAATTTTTTTTAAATTCACGACCTTCTCCCAGTCATCAAATCCATCTCTTCTGGTCTAACCCTCTTTGTCTTCTTCAACCACTTCCAAACCAAGATATTGACAACATAAACCGGAATACCAATATAACTCGTCAGAAATCTATCAACCTGGAAATGTGGGATAAACGCATTATACCCGCTAAAAACAATCACCAACATGGTGATGAAAAGAGCCGGGTATGCTGCGTAGGGTAAAAGGGGATTCCTATAAGGCATAATCTCGCGGGGAATGTTTTGCGCCTTCATACCCCGGATCATGGCAATGTAGCTGACTAGCACAGCAATCCAGTTGAGAGCGCCGAAAACAGTGACGAGAGAAACAAAGTAGCCAAAGACCGTGGCAGAGTCCTTGCTCGCGTTCATGAATCCGAGGGCGATGAAGAGGGAGGAAAGGGCAACGGCCGGGATAGGTACGCCGCGCTTGTTGGTGCGCTGCATCATCTGAGGAGCCTGGCGATCCTTTGCGAGAGCCCAAGCAGTGCGGGAAGCGAGATAGATATCCGAGTTAGCAGCGCTGATGGTGAAGACTAGGAGCATGCCGTTGACTGCGTCGGCAAGCTTGGGAATGCCAGCCTGGCGGGCTGCAACAGTGAAAGGGGATGCCACTAGAAGTCAAGTCAGCAGAGAACGGGTGGAAACGGAAGAGGGAAAACATACATCCGCCAGTCTTTTGTTTTGTCGCAGCAGCGAGTTCAGGACTGTTATACGGTACCGCCATACCCAGAACCAAAACACCAGCGACGTAGAAAAACACAATCCGCATCAGAGTCTGCCTCACAGCCCTCGGCACGTTCTTGCTTGGGTTAGGAGTTTCTCCGAAAGCGACACCCACCAACTCGGTCCCCAAGTACGCAAAGGTCGACTGCACTATACAAGCCCAAACGCCCAAAAACCTTCCAGTCGAACCCTCAATCACAGTGGTTCCCTCACCCTTGATCGTGATTGACCACGGCCCAAAGGCACCTGGGCTCTTCCAGTAATAAAACCCGCTCCTAAACTTATTCGGCCCGCCCCCAAGGGCAATAACCAAACAGAGCAGAATCAAGGTCAAAATAACCAGCGCCTTTGCCAAACTCATCCAAAACTCTGCCTCGCCAAAGAACCTCACATGTATCAGGTTCAGCAGTATAATCGCAACGCCAAACACTGCAATCCAGACGGAAACGTTCAGGTTCGGCAGCCAATACTGCAGGATGATTCCCGTGGCGGTCAAGTTGTTGGGTAACACAATGACGTATTTGAAAAAATAGTTCCAACCCGTCGCGAAGCCCATGGCGGGGTCAACGAAGCGGGTTGCGTAGCCCGAGAAGGATTTCTTGATGGGGAGCCAGGCGCCCATTTCGCCGAGGGCGACCATTACGATGTAGACGACGAAGCCCATTAGGACGTATGCGATTAAGAGAGAACCAGGGCCGAATTTGAGGGTTGTGCCAGTACCGATGATGAGGCCTTACTGGTTAGCGTGGATTGGGATAGGAAAGGGATAGGAAAAACGAAAAGGAGAATATTTGCTTACCTGTACCGATTGCACCGGCGATGGCCATCATGTCTATATGGTGAGAGCAAGATAATGGTTAGCATTGGCAGGGAGTGAGGATGATGATGGGCGACGTACTGAGTTGTCGGGGTTTCATTCCGCGGTGGAGGTCATCATGGGCTTCGTCCACCACGCCCTCCTCGCTGCTGTAACCGGTGGGAGCTGCATCTTGGACCGGCGTGGGAGATTCTAGATGTTTCTCGTCGTTGCGCTTCCGAGAAAAAAGGGAAGCCATTGTGAGAATGGAACGTTAGGTTGCCTCTCTTTCTGCCAATGCAGTGGAATTGAAAAGGCAATCAGCAGAAAAAAAAGGTGAAAAAGAAAGAGGAAAAAAAGAAAGGGTAGATGAAGATCTTGGTAACACGCAGTGGGGGTATCGGGAAGAATAATATATCGTCGATCTGGGGTTATCTGCGGGTTGCCTATCCTCGGTAACCCAATGTGGAAGCAAGAAAAAAAAGAGTGTATTTGTCTCGGTATCATTTCTTGGGGAAAGCAGCACACCTCGGGGCGAGACATTGCTGCACAACAGCACGGAGCAATGCAGTGGGTCCCGGGGACGTGGGCGGGTTTCTTTTCGCTCTTTGCTCATTCCTGTTTAGGGAATTTTCCTGCCACTTGGTTGGTCATGAGGGAAGGCGACATGGTGACTCGTGTTCATGGTTCGGTCTGAGAAAGATTAAAAAAAAAAGGCGAGGGAAAAAGAAGAAAAACCTCGACGCCCCTGCTACCACCCACGGTATCTACAGTGGTCGGTAGCACGTCGGTCAATGTTCTAGAACTTTGGGCGTTACAGTAAAGTAATGACAGGGATGGTAAACCGGCAAGAAAGGGAAAGGCTATCTGCGGGTTTTCGTGAGTGAGGATGATGAGTAGTTGATAAACCTGCCTCGGTGTCCAAAAACGTCCTTGGTTCCGGATCAAAAATCATTTGGATCATTCATCAGCAGCACTTGGCAGATGGGGGGTGGGGAACGTCAGTCGTCGGCTGTCAAGCATCTGGTCTCTCTGGGCAAAAGAGACAAGCTCAAAGACCAAGGGTTTAGTTTGTGAGCTTGGTTGTAATCAAGCAAATGCCCAGCCGATGCCCAGGCGAAAAACGGTTTTGGGGGCTTGCCCGTGGAGGAGGGGGATGGCGTGGGTCAAGTCAATGTGGGGTTGGGATTTGATACCAAGCCGCTAAGCGAATTTAGGAAGGTGTTTGACAGCATCCACTTGAACGACGACGCATCAAAAACCTGTCTCTTCCTTCTTCCTCGATGTGCACCACCAAAATTTTCGGGTCATTCACCGCTTCGGGCTTTGTGCCTATCTTTGGAGCTAAAAGGCAAGTGTCGCAATTCAGTTCTCGAATATCACCAACAGATATCCAAATCCACCCACCCTTTTGTGTCTCCCGGCGGTCCTTTGAAATACCAACCTCCCTCTGCGAGTCTGCGTTGATCATAGGTACCTACGGCTTACAGAGAAAGAAATACTGAATCCTGGGAGTGCCCAAGAATGGCAAAAAGCTTAGGGTTTTTTGAGCACTTTTTTCCTTTCTTTTTCCCGACTCAAATCCATGACGCTTTGACTTTCTGGAATGCATGCCTGTTAAAAGTTTTCGTGCTCGTCTTGGTGACATGGAAGGTGTCTTGTAATCAATAGATCTTTCCTCGTGCATCTTGACAAACACACCAGAGGAGACGTTACTTGGGTGCAATTTTCCATCAAGAAAAACTCGAATATATATTCGCTACAATCTACCATGTGTGTTTAATCGATATTTCCTTCGCTTTACCTTCTTTTCAATCCATACCACCAGGACCCCATCATTCTCAAATCACCCATCAACCATCCTGCCCGTGCTTGCTCTCCAACTTTGGCTGTCGTAGACCCGGTCGTCAAAAAACATCATGAAAAGACACCAGAAAGTAAATCCCCAGCAAACTAGCTCAATGTACAGCGCGTCCCTCCTTTTCTTGGTACTGTTGACCCACCACAAGAGGTTCAACCACAGAGCCGAATCAATGTGTTTTGATTTCTTCCACGGGGCCGCAAATTCTGCATACGTCTGTTTCTCCGGCCGCCCCTTGCAAATGGCGTTCTAAACCCTCCGGATCGATAGATAGATAACAAGCAGATATATAATTTGGCGAAAGGCGGTCCGAGTAGGCGACTGGAGACAGAACAATATGACCAGCCCGGTGAAACCCGAACTCGTATGCTGGAATTGAGGGTATACGTCAGCACTCTCGGCAAACCTCCTGTCTTGATGTGGACAAACTTACAATAAACTTCATCGTGCATACGCTGTGTAACGCTGTGACAATTTGGACCTTCTCGTCATCTGTCAACTTATCCCAGCCCTTGCTGTTCGTTTTTCTCTTTTCTATCGCGTTTTTTAGTTCGGTCCAATCCCAGATGCTGGTAATATGTAGCGTAGATGCGCCCGCGATTAAAAGCGAGACCACTAGCGTCAAGTTCTTGTGGGCGCGCATTTCAACCATCAGCCATGGCCAGTTGTCCTTGATCAAGTATGCAGTCCCCAGAGCTGACAGCACCAAGTGGATGGTTATATCCTCGCCCGTGTCCATGTATTTAATGAGATCCAGCACGGGTTGTGTCTTTCGAACCAGGTATGACTTCTTGGCTTCCTCCAGCTGATACTTGTCCGACAGAAGGAACTCCAAGTCAAACCCCTCTGTGGGCCTATCTTTAATAGGTACTCGATACCGAGTTGGGGTGGTGGTGGTGGTATCATTTTGAGGGATGATTGCGTCTTCCTCGGGTTTCTCTTCGACCGCCTTTGGACTCTGAGGAGATGTGGTGATAGCCCGCCACAACCTAGCTATCCAATTTGTGTCTTGCTTGGGTTTCTCTTCGACGGGCTCGTTACTTGGAGCAGGGGCGGTGGGGGTGGTATCCTTTTCAGGTTTGACATTTTTGGGTTTGGCTTTTTTGGGTTTGACATCTTTGGGTATGATATCTTTGGTTTCGACATCTTCGGGTTCGACAACTTCGGGTAAGGCCGCTAATACCGAAAATTTATTGGTATTCTGGCCACTGTTGTTTTTCTCCTTTTTGGCCATATTTGCGATGAATTACTGAATGCAGAATGGTGATTTGGGGGTAGCAATGCTGCAAAAGTGTCGAAAAGATGATGGAGGAGAGAAGAAGAAAGTGTGGAGGTTCTGGACGAGACAACTCGTCTCTTCGATGCACTTGGAAAGGAGGGACATTTCCTGGTGGTAGATCGCCCTTACCCCTGAAAGTGTTGGTAAACAATGGAGGGCACTTTGTAAATGCCAAGCCCACCAGGTGGCAGACAGATGGCAGGCAATGAATCCGCTGAATGAAATGAGGTAATTGGGGGCAGGTGGGGTCAGCCGTTCAGGCTTCCCAGATTCTTCGCAACCCGACCCGACCGCTGTGCGGATTTAAAACCGACCCATCAACCCGAGTGGAAGCTTCAAAACTGCGACTGTATTCGGAAATGACAACCGCAGTATTTAATCTTCCCGACAGGACCAAAGTCGAACCCCTAAAAGAAGGTCCAGAACTGAACAGCCGCATCGAGTTCTTGGTTGGCCAATGGCAAGAATGCATCAAAGAGCTGCAGAGACTGGAACAAGCGGCAGATGACGCATCCCGTCCAGTTCGTGGTTTACATGCAATGCTCAAGGTCCAGCAGCGCGCATTGGATAAGGTGTTGCAAAAACAAGATGCATCCTCCCCGGCCACCATCTCTCCCGCCCAATACATGGGTATTAGGAGTTGCTGTTGGGATGATAAATGGACAGTCATAAAAAAGTGTCGGGGTCTCATCGCCATCAACAAGGACTTTCCTCGAAGCCCTCGGATGCCCGTTCCTCGTGCAAGTGGATGGTTGGCCTTCAAAGATCAGCCATTTCAAGAAAAGACGGTGTCGGTCGATGCTGTTGTGAACAGCGGCGCGACGTGGATCAAGTTCCTCTCAATATCACCCAAGACATTGGAGTATCAGGTCATGGCTGAGGGCTACGAGAGCGAACCGGAGGAAGACGGGAGTGATGAGGGCAACCGAGATGGGCTGCGGCAGACCGAGTTTGCAGACACGGTCAGCAAAATCATTTTGGCCGCGCGCTGGAACCACTGCCGCCACCTGCATCTGATCCTTCCTGGTCTGCAAGAGGGGAAATCGGAAGTCGTTGACCGAGTCCTTTCTTATCTTCGGGATAAAATCGGCGGTCAAGATGTCAAGGTTGATGTCACTTGTGCTGGCAGTCCCTTCCTCGTCGATCCGCCCCCGCCAGTCGACACGGCAATTTCTGCATTGATCCAGGATCGAGATGTCCTTGTGGCTGATGACTGCGGGCGCCTCACAGAGACAGTCAATCTGGATCCAAGTGCCATTGTCGCTCTGGTAACTGATTTGCATCACGGCATCGTCCCGCTGCAGCCTGTCGCCCAACAAGAAATCATTACAAAATCAGTCCTAGACCATGAAACTGATAACAACGAACTCGTCTCACGCCAAGACATACTGGCCACTGTCTTGTACCCAGCGTTGAGAGGCCGAAAACTCGTTTGCACCAAATTCGCCGCCCATTATTTTCGAAAGTTGATTGATGCAATCTCGACACACTCTGAAGAAATGCGCGCCTCCCTCATTTTGCCGCCCTCGGAATCGACCGAGACTCTCTCCGAAACCGAGATTCGGGAGAAACTGCAACAATGGTCCACCGTCCCAGTCCCTGCAGACCTCCATCTGCCTATTCACATTGTTGAGGATATTGACCTCAATGACGTCGAGCCGTTAATCGCATCAGGAAAACTACCGCCAATGGCCCTGGGTGTGGCCCGCGACCTCTCTCGTCTGAACCGTTCTGTGTATCTCTACGGCTGGGCCAATCGCCTGACCACCATAACCGGTCACCGAGGAATCGAGCGCCAAGTCCGACTCTCAATTGCAAGCAATTGGACACGGGACACCGATGCTTCATTGAAGGGCACGTACCCGGACGAGCTGCCTCCAGATATTTGGCACCGTCACCTTGGAGGGTATTTGATCCATCGAGACAAGCCCAAAGACTGGAGGGACATGATTCCTGGAGGAGAGATTCCAAAGGAAGTCATTCGTTGGACGAATCCATGGACCACTTGGGGCCGAGGGATCAGTACTTACGGCTTGCCGGACACAAAGACCTGGGAAGGTGTTGGGCACGCGGACAAGAAAAGTTTTGGGCGCAAGATGACCGGTCGGGAGGAGAAAGGGGGACGGCTGAGAAATGGAAACGGGAAACTGCTCGTTCGCGAGGTTGAGGAGGAAGAAGAAGAGCAGTCGTGATGATTGGTGTCAGAGTCGCTTACAATACCCCTCTTGATCGTTTGTTAGCGTAATACTTAAGTGATGCCAGATTATTAACATGCCTTTTTTTTATTTCAAAAGGCCTTTTTCGTTTGAGTAATGGCTGTTTATTTATAAGAAGTCCTTTTTGTTATTAAAAATGCTTTTTCCCCCATGAATCAGGCTTATTCTAAACTAAATAGGTATTTTTCATCTCGAAAAGGTATAGTTATTCCATTTTAAAAAGGCTTGTTTTATTTCTAAAAGGCGTTTCCGTTTCAAAAAGGAATTGTTAATTTTAAAAAAGGCATATTTATAATCAAGTGTCATGGCGAGGGTCATGCAATGGCACAAGGCGCAAATGACATTTACTCAAAGACCAAGAATACTGAATTGAAGAAGGGAGGAAGGAAGCCGACAGGCTTGCAGCCGGAACCTTTCTCATCCTTCTTATCTAATCTAACTACACGTGACATGACGTCACCAGTGCACGGCTTACGCCGTGACATCAAGCACAAGTATCGTGTTAATAAACGATTAAAGGAGGGGAGGGGAGGGGTATTGTATCTTCTAGCAGTGAGAGTGATACTGTCACGGCTCAATTTGTGGATTGCATGAGACAAGGCTTCAAGGTCAATTCCATTGATATTTGTGAATCTAAAGCTACAGAAAGAAAGAGGAAAAGAATCAAATTTCTCGCGCAGCCTCTTGAGGGTCGGGAGCTTTGGCCACTTGCATCAGGTGTTGCCAGCTGGATACAGAAAACCAGGACATGGCCTGTGCACGCCATGACACTTTTAATGACCTCTATAAAAAAGAAAATGCAGCCTTTGGATTATAAAAAATGCATAACGTTAAAGTATTATTTAAAGGGATTTTGTTCGAATAAAATAGATAAAATCACATATAAAACAAATATACCTTTTTAAATGATGTGTTGGCATGAGCATTGCGGGAGGTGACAAACCGTATTGTAAGAAGAGACAATCTCTATTATAATCATCTGAAGTCCTTTTGACCGGTCTTCACGTTCATACGGCCGTTAATTTTGCCACCCATCTGTTGTGCTCTGTATACCAGGCGTTTGGCATTTCCCGGGCTCCACCATCGGTCTATGAGTTACTCAGAGAGACTGGACACTTAAATTCTATGTTGATCTCCCAATCCCAATGTCTGACTCCTTTTTGTCTGTCATCCTTCTCGCCAATAAAGTACTACCCTACCTACTTAAATACCCACCAAATTCCCCGAGATGATTGTCTTCAGCTTGATTTTATGGATCATTACAGCCTCAACGTCGGCATGGACGCCAATCCAACAAATTAACAACACCCTCGCTCCGCAAGATGATCCACCATGTCATTTTCTTGATAATTGGGGACCGGTTCCCTGGTAAACAAAAAAGCCTCTTTATGTTATACCGTCACACACATATACTTACTCTCTTCAACAGTGACTCATTCAGCGTAGTCTTCGGTAACCCAGCCCCTTGGATCGGTAAAAACACCTGCGCGAGGTTCTATGTCAAGGTCACGACCAACGGGTTTCAGAATAGGACCTTGTTGAGCTGTGACAACAACGGGGATGTTTGGACGCCGATTAATCTGGCGCCTTTGGAGTACGAAATTGGTATTCATACGGGGAATCTGTGTTTTCAGGGGTATAAGTGTGATGATGTAAAGGGAAGGTATGATAATACTTGGATTAGGTATGCTAATCAGTGGGTTAATGCGCCTACTGATGGGAGGTGTGTGTTTATTAGTTGGAGGGATGGGGATGGGAATACGGAGGGGGATGTGGAGGGAATGGGTGGGAGTAGGTATATCCCGGAGAAGAAGAGTTTGAGGTGTATTATTGGGTCTGAGCCGGCGTAGGATGGGGTTTGGAATTGTTTGATGGCTGGATGGAGGGTGCGGCGTGTTGTCATCACCCACGATGCATATTGATATTAGTATTGAAATACGAATGCAGCCTTGTGGAGATACTAGGACGTGTGTCTTTGGTAGAGCGTGCGTGTATGTCATAAATAGTGTTTCAATTTGCTTCATCTAACTTTGTCGGTAATTTTACAGGCATCGTAATTTTCCATGCAGCCGATCATTCAGATAAATTCAGTTCCTTGTCTCATTGTCCTCAGTCCCAGCAAAGGTAATTGCATCAGGAGAGAGACACATGTTGAATGACCGAGACCATACTTTCTTGTTCACTGCCAATTGGACTATGTACTACTTGGTAGGAAACGTCTTCTTTTTCGTCAAATGACGCGAGGCAGTTTATGTATTCTATCCTGTAAAAAATTTACCTAGCATTCTTTTACCCCAACTTTGTGCTGGCCCGTCAGTATCGGATTTGTCTTCATGACCATGCCCCGGCAAGCTCTCCCTAGACCGCGCCGCTTCTCGTCTTCTTTCCATCTTCCGTGGATATTCCTTATATTCGTTTTTGCCATATCCTGGTATCTTCGTTTTGAAATTCCTCGCCGGCCAAGTCAAAATCAGCTTGATCAAGAAAAGCGACGACGTCGTCTTGAGGTATAATCCGCCTGCGGGCATTTTCCAGCGCGAAGAGAAATGTGCCCCAACTTTCACGGCATTCCGAGGGAAGAATGCTGAGGTTTTTCAACAGATAGTCACTCAGACCAAACCTAACGGCAAATTCGAGTGTAAGGGCCTTTCCCCAGCGGTTGCGGTGGCCGCAGGGCTTTATAAAATATCTGTTCCACCCCATATCAAAAACGTCGCAAAGTCCTCGGCCCAGTTTTCGGAACGTGTCGGCGCCCCATGATTCTGCTAAGGACTGAAGTCTCGAAGAGTCCTTATGCTCCGAGTCGAAGAATCTCTCAAGCACTTGTACCGCAGCAGAGGGCAATTCTTGCAGGAGGCGATCCCGAGTCTTTATCTCTTGATCCTTTGGACTGGCTTTGAGAATGTCCCCTAGGAATACCAAATGATCGCGGCGTTCATGTTTGCTACCTACTACCCAGCCCCTTCCGCAACTCGGTAAACTGCACATCTTGAGACGGAGTAACTGGGCTAAAGCTAGTCGGTTGAGAGGGTCGAACTTGCGTTGATTTATGCTGGCTGCCAGCATTCCGTGGTCCAGGTAAAATAATCCGAAGTCCGCAACGGTGTCGTGGATAAATCGGACTCGAGTCACCTCGTCCAATCCTTGATATGCGCTGCCGTTACTACCAACTGTTTCCAGCAAAGTCATTATCCCACTGGTGTCGTTGATCGTCTGTTTGGCTTGAAAGATGATTTTGTTTCGGCTGCGACGCTCTAGTTCTGCAATTGGTTGTTTGTAAAAGGTTTCCTCCGGATACATATCTTCCCTTGCAGCAAAATGGAGTTCCACGGCTGTGGGATGGTGGTTGTTCGTAGCCACCATACATATGAACAGTGCCCCTGCCCTACGCGACTGTGCCAGTATGATCCTGAAAAGGGTATCCAAATCCTTGGGAAGCAAATCAATGTGGTCGGAAATATCACGTAAAGTGTCTCCGTTTGATAGACCGCTAGCGGCCCTAACCCAGCGAACTACTATGTAGGCCCACAAGAACACCCCCTCAGATTTGAAAATGATTTCTTCAATCAATGAAGAGACCGCCAACCGTCCGGGGCGCGCTGGGAGGTTACCGATCATGTTTTCGACGTATGTCTTAATGTCCGCCGCAGTGAGATCATGCATGAGAAGATGCGGTTTATCGTTAAAGTGGTCAAAAAACTCCTGGAGAGGGCGACCAGACACACAAAACTTGAGGGTGTTGGAGGTGTGGTAGTTATTGGCATCGGGGACCCCACGAAGACGAAGCAGCAGGTCCAGAATATCCTGCAGATTGCCCTCATATTCATCGAGGGCGTCAATGAAAACAACGACAGACATCGTTTAACGAGCCATGTTTACCAGCTTGACAAGCAAATTTTTTAGCTCATCTATTTCCCAGGGATCGGTCCATGCAGAACTCCCAGCGGAGTAGTGCTGAAAACGGTCATTGGAGACAGTTGTAGCAAACTCGTTAAACTGAGCGACCGCCTGATGCAGCAAGCTCTCAGAAACCCGGCCATGCTTTCCTGCATTGTGGTGTCGTACGACCAGAAAAAAAAACGAGAGCGTCAAAACTGGTTTTCCCCCTCTCCATTGTTGCAATATTGCCTTTGTGGCGTCTGCATCAACGATGTACTTCATCAAAGTGGACTTGCCAGAACCAAACTTCCCACTTACGCAGAAAGTATCTGAAGTTGTCCTTTTATCCTGAAGCCACCGGCAAAGGGAACTGTTGTCATCGAGCGCCCAATGGTAAGTACCGGAGCTTGCCTTTTGAATGCATTTATAACGGGATCCGATGCTCTCGAATGAAAGCTGAGCTAGTAACTCCGAGGTAAAGTCAGTGCTATTGGTGGCGAGAATTGCGCTGGGTGAAGAGAGGGGTGGGTTCTGCTGTGCAGATCTGAGTTTTTCGAAAATGGGATCGTGAGGAAGTGGTGCATCCGCGCCACGCAAGTCACCACATGTCATGGCCCAGTCATGTATCCAGGTATCCAAAACATCGGGAATACTCGTTGAAGCGAAGATGTCGCCATTATCCTGATGGTTGGGCTTGTCCAAGAACTCTGCAACTGGGAGGTCTGCAGCTCGTTGAGTGGAAGCGGTACCCAGTTTTCCTGATAGAACTCTGCTTTCAGACGTTTTCCGATGGCCATCCTCCGACCATTGAATGGGAGGAAGAGATAGCAGCGCCGCTTTTTGGAGATGGCTAAGGATATGATCCTGAATACTCCCTTCCTCGTGCTCTTTCTGGCAAAGAATACATCGAATCGCGGCTGAAGTACCAAAATTTTGACTTGTCGCTTGTTCTTGAGCCCAGGAAGCGCCTAAAGCTGCAAACAATTGGTGCTCGGGCGGGCACTATTTTCAGCCACCAAGGATATCTGGTCCTCGGACACCAAGTCCATGTGATCTGAACGAATGTTAGATTCAAGATCCGATGGACCACTGAAGACTGCCCATTCATGACCAGGAACTTGACAAGTCCACAAGAGCGGGTGTATCATTGACGACGGCTTCCCAATCGAAACATCACCACTCGTTCAAAAATCGTGTCGCAACTAGGATGTCCGGGTTCGAGGTTGTGGGGATTGTCTTTGGTGTATTGCCTCTCTTTATTGAGGCTGGAAAACACTCTGCGACAACCGCTTCACGGCCAAGGTGGGCAATTGGAAGCGCAAAAAGTCAACAAAAGCTCAAGGATTTCTATGACGAATTCTACTGCGAAACGTACGAGATTAACAAGCAGATTGAGACGATTATACATAGCTTACCCAAAATTTCCAAGGAGTACAGGGGGAGAATTCTAAAAAACCGAGAGGTCCAGACTTGTCTAGATTCATGGCACGAAATTTCCGATATAGCCAAGGGACTGAAAGATTTATTTGGAAATGAAGCTGATCTTTATTACTTCCGTACCATCTTGGAAAAGGTTCTCGGCCTTTTTTGCCGTATTCTGGAGGATGAAACAGTAAACCTATCAAGGGAGCAAGTAATATGGATACCTAGTTACCGACGCATGCCCATTCTGTGTTTTCGCTGACCTTGTTTTCAAATCAGAACTTTGGAAAAATGACGAAAAAGATGAAAGCCTTTCAGTCACAGCCGGAAGGAGTGGGTCGCTTTTGGGAGCGGTATCGCTTCCTCAGCCGTGAGAGCAGGAGGGACACTTGCATCAAGAGTCTTCGAATTTGGAGAAAGAAACTGGGCAGCGTAATTGACAACTCAACCGCGAGAACAGCAAATCTTAGACACAAACTCAATTCAACAGCCGGATAGCTCGTCTGAGGTCCAACAAGCTCCTGAAGTGCTTAGAATTCGTTCACTCAGCAGCAAGTTGTTCCGTGCTCTTTCCAACCATTGGTTGTGTGGTTGTGAAACCTCACACCAGGCTCGCTTATCCCTCAATACTTGTATGGGGATCATTGACAGTGCTTCAACGGTTGATCTCGCTTTTCTCATTAGCAACGGAAGCTCATGGCACGAAATGATGGCTGCATCCGCGATGCTAGGCAAGTTAAACCCTTTGCTTTATGAAAATCACCGACTCTCCTCGACTGTTGATACAGGACATGAAGCCAATCTCCCTCAGAGCTCTGTTCAATAACACCAGACAGCCGAATATTTTGCCCAGGCGGCGCCTCGCCCTCAAACTGGCTTGCGCAGTTCTTCAGCTTCACGAGAATGTCTTCAGCGATGCCAACTGGACGGAAGAGTTTATCTCGTTCTTTGTTTCAGAGCTAGATGATGACCCCATCAACCATCCATCTGAGGTTATCAATTCCGATGCCCTCAAAGATCTATACATCGAATCATCTTTCACCACGGCCCAGAATCTCTCAGCGGCCGGATCCGAATCGTCAATAGCGTCAGGTGTTTTCCATTCGAATGCCGACATTCTCCGACTTGGATCCTCTTGATCGAAATTCACACCTGGAAACCTATTGAGAAACTCAGCCTGTCCTCTCAAGATGTGCATAAACATCAAAACAGTCAAAAGGCCAAAGCCACGGCAAGTTCAGACTACACTACAGCTCTGCAGATTCTGAATGATGGCTGCCACCTTTAAGATTGCCTTGAAACATACATCAGTGCTGTACGCTCATGTTTACACCTGAACTGGGTCGCGGCCGGGTTCAAGGTGACTCTAGATGACCAGGATATCTGTTCTGGCATATACCGGAACGTTATTGCCCTGGTTCAACAGGAGATTGAGTGGAATGAACAGGCCAGTAGGAAGTTTGGCGGATCTTATGTTGTGTAGTTAGTAGATCGTTTCGGAAAGACAACCTCCTTCAATTCTTCGAGGCTCTTATCAACCAGCAAAATCTTTTTTCTCAATCGCCGCCTCAAACTTGCCTGAAGCATGGCACATTGGGTTTTGCAGCTGGTCAGCGCGGGATGGCTGCACAAATCGCTTCTCTCAGCTACCTAGTTAGACATCCGCTCGCGAGGGATCGGCAGTGAGACACCACAGAAATGGTTTGACTTATGCGCTATGGTCTGCATCGTTGTTAAACTCGTCATCTCGCGCCCGCTGGTTGACGTGTTCTCGACGTACTTGAATCTCGAGATAAAAGATGCGATTGCCCTTGCGCAAGCGTCAAGCGAGGTTATCAAATTTCCCACGTTGAAGGATTTGTCTGAACAAGATGATAAGATCATTCGAGTACCATGCTGGAGATGCAGTCCTGGAAGTGGTAAATTTTTTTGACTCGGCCGAGGAAGGGGAAAGGCGTTTGTTGACAGACGAAAGTCGAAACAGCAAGTTCAAGCTGATCTCAGCACAATGCAACACCAACGTTGAACGAAATGGAACATTGGCTGTGATCTCCGAGATCATCGTAACATCGTAATCGACCATCGCCAATCTTCTCTTCTTCTTCCCTTTCTGCTTCTTTTCCTCTTTTGGGCTGGCTGTCTTTTGGTTACCCCTGACTAACCAGGGATGACCCCTTTTTTCCGACGGCCCGGATCAGAACCATTTTCTTGGCATATTTACTTCCGCAAAACTATCGTCGCCTTGGCAATCTGACATTGACCTCTAAAGTTGTCACTTGTCAGCTGTGATTTCAACCGTCATCAGTGCAGAATCCAACCATGCCATCGAACCATCATTCATGTTTAAAAATACTCCACCGTTGCCGAGATGGACAGCTCCGCAACCGCATCTCTTGGTTTGATTCGGGCATCACCACTTCTTTGTTGGTCGGCGGCTCCGCACCCCTGTCCCCGGTCCAATGAATCAACAAATAGCCCCCCCCCCCTGGAAATGAGGAGTCTCCATTTCAAATCACGATATCGTAATAAGACAAACACTTTCAGTCAAAAAAGTCTCCACGTTCTGGAACCCCCTATTTTGAATTGAATCTCTTTTTCTTCTTGAAGTTTTCCCCAAAAATCTTTCTTCTTTTCCTTTTCCTTTTTTCTTTCTTCAGCTGCACCTTCGTTTCAAATTCCCACCAGCCCAAAAACTTCTTTTTTTTGTTCTTTTACTCTTGAACAAAAAACTTCCACATTCTTTTTTAATCACTTTCAAAATGGCCGACACTCAGCCCAAGGTTGACACTCCCGCCGTTGAGGCCACCACCACTCTCGCTGCCGCTGAGACCGCCCCAGCAGTCGACCAAACCCAGCAAAAGGAGTCCAAGACCGTCACCATTGACGACCCCAAGTCCGAGGAGGCCGCTGCTCCCGCCGAGGACAAGACCGCAGAGGAAGGAGAGAAGCCCAAGAAGGAGAACCCCCTCAAGAAGATTGTCGCTTCTCTCAAGGGTCTGTTCAAGTGCCTTCCCGGCCGAAGGGAATCCGCTCCCAAGAAGGATGAGGCCGGTGAGGAGTCAGTGAAGGAGGGTGGCGACAAGAAGGACGAGGATAAGCCCGAGCTCCCTGCTGTTGCTGGTGAGGACAACAAGAAGTCGGAGCCTGAGGGTGTTGCGTCTACTATGACCACTACTATTACTGCTACTCCTGCGAATTAAAGGGTAGGAAGGGGATGTTGAAGAGGTAAGAAAACGTTTGAATTTGATTTTGTGATGGGATTTTGTTGCTGACATTTTGCAGATTTCTTTTTCGGTTTTTTTTAGACATAGTGTAGAATGATACCCGGTCGCGATGCAGTCAGTCAGTCAGTTAGTCTAGTGGAAGGGGTGGATTGAGAGATAAAGCAGGAGGATGAGGGAAGAAGAGGTTTTCGTGTATATATGTGTGTGCACTGTGCTGGAGTGTTCGTTTTGTGTTTTTACCAACTTTTGTAATATTAATCATTGTTTGAAAAGAAAAGAAAATGTTACGTCGTCAGCACATGCCTTATCATTTTGTTCTTCATGCAGGGCTGTTTGCTTCTGTTAGATTGTGAATGCATATGCGGGAATATCAAATTGGTTCAAGAGTTGTGGTATCACCTGAGGTTAAACGAGATTGATGATAACAAAAAGGCGTGTTGGTAGCAGTTTATTGAAGTGAATCTTCAATGAATGGAATGGGAGACCTGACAAGTATGCCTAGAGATAAATCTAGGTAATATTGTGAAAGTGGTATTTGTGGGGGCTGAATTCATGGTTTCTATGGTTTTATGTGCCACCCTCAATATACGCAGTAGACAGTTTTGTGGCCGGCAATGTGACCTCATGGCCCTTTCATCAGCTTTGGAGGCGGTTCGACCAGCAAGAAGAGGTTGATTTAACCCACCGAGTCCCCCGTTTATTTGATGCTCTTTGCTTGTTGACTTTGACTTCTTTCCAACATTACACTTACCTAACTTGATAACACGATGCCGCCTTCTACCGAGCAGTATGACGTCTTTACTGGTGTCTGGACCAACTGGTCTAGAGGCAATGTAATTGGATGGACCTTGACCTTGTCCAGAAATAACGGCAATCTCCTTATTAAATTTCTCGCGACCTTCGTGGCATTTGTCGGCACACGGTTTTGGAGAATCATCGCCTTTGCTTCTCACTCGGCTGCATCCTCAGCCAAACCTCGCGATGTCATCTATCGCCAACATCAGGCTGTCATACAAAACATGTCAACCGCTACCGAAGGTTTTGTGGCCGTTATTCAAGTCATGTGGGCCTGGCGTTTGACGCCTGGGAGGCTTTGGGCGGCCTTGGGCTTGTCGGCGCTCTGTTACATGGGATTCCTGCTTGCGAGCGGTTTTTCATCTCGCATCTCAAATTTTGCCGGCGACGAAGTTTTGATAAAAAGCACAAGGTGTGGCTATCTTTTACCAGCCCAAAACTTCAAGGTGGAGGACTTTCCCAACATCTACTTGCCCTACGTAACCAAAGTGTTTGTCAATGGGGCAAACTATGCCCAGGAATGTTATGGTCGGAACGCGTTGGGATTCTTGGCCTTCGTCAAAAGACTTTGCCATATTCTGTCGACGTCAACGCACCTTGTCCATTTTCTAACAAGATTTGTCGCAGCTCTGATGCCAACATCCGACTTGATACTGAACTTCTGAACTCAAGTACCCATTTGGGTCTCAATGCACCAACCAAAAATCGTATCCTGTTCCGAAAGGTTCTTCACTGCTCCTATCGTCACCGAGGGATACAGAACCAATAACCATGTCAACGGCACTAACATAACGACAGTACGATATCATTATGGCAATACCCCCTACCCAGACATTTCTAGCGAGCAGTTTGAGTATAATTACACCTACGAGTATTCGGACTCGACAGTTGGGGGCATGCACATGTCACCTGGAGCGATTACCTCAACAGGCTACACCCTATCGGCAGTCACGGCCTCTTGGCTCAATGGTTCTTTGCACCCATCAATGACTAAATTCAAGCCCATTCCGGCTTTAGTAAATCCCCGATCTGAACTTTTAATTCTCTTCCTATCGTCCAACAACATCCCTTATTTTACACCCACGACTGACAACTGGTATCGAGCCACCAAGAAGTTGAACATGTCAGTTTACTGCCCCCAGCTTCCCATTAACACCGGCGAAATAAGGCTGCCAGTGTACGGCCATGAAGAACCTGCTTCGCCTCTTGGATGTATCGACCAAGTCGAAGTCTGCAGTGCACACCGTCGTACTATCGACGGCAAACAACGACTTTGCACCGGCCTGATGAATCCCGTTGACGTTCCCGGTGTTACGATCAATATCCTCGACGTGGATGCAGAGGTCAAGAGGGCTGTTTGGAAATATAGTTTACTTTTTGCCCCATCCAATGAGTGTCAGCACTGTCATCGCCGCCGTCAAAGCAGGGATTCTTCAGGCGCGGTACTCCATGGCTCAGTACATTCAAGAGCCTTTACTGCCAGATCAGTGGCAAATCGAGGTGTAGCACATCTTCTCGACCATATTGGCATTGACCCAACAAGCATTCGTCCGTGTTATCGCAGCCCCGGATATCCCCGGGCTAGACCCTTTTATAACGGGACCCGACAGTGACGAGTCGAAAGAGATGTGTCAGAACCAAAAGATCCGCACCACAGCTTTCAGCTCCTTTAGCATGCTCGGCCTGATTCTGATAATCCTCACGGGCACGCAGATAATTCTGATCTCATATCTCCTTGAGCCCATCACCGCCATACTCCACCGCAAGGGCAAGTATCGCGACTATGCCTATTACGAGTGGTTAACAACTTCGGCATTTCAACTGCAGAGACTGGCGCACCGGGGAGTTGAAGCAGGCACCTGGACTCACACTCTCAGTAGTGTTCCGACAACTAAGAGAGGGGAAAGTCTGGCGCAGTTGGACTATTCGAATCCTAAACAGCCGTTGTTGGTGTTTGATAAACCCATGGTTGAGCTATCGACCATCAATCCCAATCCGTAGAATGCGACTTCGATATTTGAGGTTGATCCCAGCGTGGATAATGCGGTCGACGGAGATGAAAATGAGAGGGAACCAATTCAGCCAAACATGGCCGTGGTGGAATGTACAAATGTGCCTCTGGATACAATGCAGCCCGCGATATCTCCCTCGGAATCTTCTGGTACGCAATGCGAGGATGAAGAGATTACGCCTCTATCAACGGAAGCGAGGCCATCCAGTCTACATCATAGTGAACCAGAGACTGTGCTCCCGGCTGTTCAACACGAGTCTCCTAATTCTATTGCCTCTGTTGGAAATTGAGGGCTTTATGCAAAGGCTTATGGAAGAAAACTTGTTACCGATTGGTAGCTTTAGTTTGGAAATGTTTTAGCTGTTCGATGTAAGAGACTGAGACCGGGTTCTTTATGGAATGTACCTATCCGGCCTCTGTCAGGTATGTATCATTTTGGGAGAAAGTGAGATCAAAGTCCGAACTACGAGGGTACTTTAAGTTGAGAAAGATTCTTCTTCCAGCAGATTGTGCGTTGATGTTTCTTGGATTTGACAAGTGACGGGAGGTAGGACTTACCTTTTTCAATTTTACCCCGACACCATGACATTCAGACACTCAGAATTGACATCATACGAATATCAAAATTTCTACCATGGCCGAAGCAGCTGGAGCAGTGGCCGCGCTGGGTCTAGCTTGCAACATCCTTCAACCCTCTGAACTCTGGTTCAAATTCGTCACCACAGCATGGAAGTTTTCGCAGTCCAAGCAGGAGGAGGTTCAAGTCTTCAAGGCTTTGGAAACGCTAGGAAAGAACTTGAGAGAAGTCGCCGTTCACCTTGATTCGCTAGAGCCTCCTGGTGGTGTCGGTGCCGATTCCGGCAGTGAGGCGTGTAATTCCCGCGCATGACAAAGGGTTTGGATCTAATATTGTCACCCTGCTATCCCATGAACACACTACTCTGATGACGGAGAAAACCGTCAATTAGATGCCTCGATTGAAGATTCGTTCCGCGGTGCCCTCCTGGGCGTCCTTTACAATGAAGAATCGCTCACGCTAGAAGGACCCGATGTTCAGCGGCTTCAGATTACCCCAGAACGGCGGGACCAATTACAGAAGAAATTTCTGGCCAGCTTGGAATTCGAGTGGATGCATTCACGTGAGGAAATGGTGGGAAATGTACACGAGAGCACGTTCCGCTGGATATTTGAAGGAGGGAAACACGGGGATCAGCCACGGGACAGTCTTGCAATATGGCTCGCGTCTGATGATTCACTATACTGGATTACTAGGAAGGCCGGGGCTGGGAAGTCAACACTGATGAAGTTCATTTCGATGCCGACAAACGACGATAATTGCGACGGCCAGAGGACGACAGAACCACGATGTATGCCTTTCTTGCGTGAATGGTCTGATTCTAGACCGCTTGCCTTCGCGTCCTTCTATTTCTGGGTAGCGGGCACGAAACTCCAAACATCTCAGGACGGCCTCTTTCGGACAATCCTCCATCAACTGCTGGGACAATATTCCAACATGATATCTCACCTCTTTCCGCAACATTGGGCAGCTCTTTGCCTTTTCGATCAGAGCACAGCAGAGTATACCCGAGCTCAGCTGAAGACAGCGTTTCTAACCTTGGTCAATAAAGTGACCAAGGTTGCGAATCTTTGCTTGTTCGTTGACGCTCTAGATGAGCTTGACGGGGATCATGGCAATCTGATTGAGCTGCTCAAGAGTATCACCCAGCGACAGTCAGTCAAAATCTGTGTCGCTAGTCGACCGTGGCTTGTCTTTGAGGAATCACTTAAAAACAAGCCCAGCCTGCGGTTGGAAGACCTCGCATTTGACGACATTAAAGACTATGTCGCATCTCATTTCACAAACAACCCTGACTTTGCGCTACTAAAACGTCAAGAAGAGAAGTTCAGCAATGCACTAATAGATAATGTCGTACGCAAGGCTTCAGGTGTCATTTGTGGGTCAAACTCGTGGTATCCTCGCTCCTCAACGGAATGAAGGCCGGCGATCGAGTATCTGATCTTCAAAAAAGACTCGATACGCTGCCTCCCGATCTTGATGCCTTTTACGAAAGAATTCTGGATCAGCTCGATCCGGACTACCTAGAAAATGCATCGCAATACTTCTCGCTCGTGGCTGCCAGCAATGAACCTCCCTCCGCCATCCTCTTCTCATTCGCCGACGAAGAGGACACTCGCTTTGCGATAAAACTACAGGCATCTGAGGATCTACTAGTAGAAATATGGCGACTGGCCAATTTGAGAGACAGGATGGAGTACCTTGGCAAGCGTTTGAACAGTCGGTCCAAGGGTCTGATCGAAATGGACAGAATCCCAGTTATCGACGAGGCAACATATACCACGAGATTGGGTGACACATGTAACGCTCTGCAGGAACCGAAAGTTCATTATCTTCACAAGACTGTCAAAGACTATCTCGAGAAGCCCGATGTCCGTAAGAGGCTGGCAGAAACAGCAAAACATTCATTCGACCCACACTTACGTCTATGCTCCGCCAACGTTACCGCATTTAAGATCAATCAAGTCTGGTTGAACAAGGCGATGGGGGCATCCTATCGCGACTTAATTCCTCAGTTGATGGAACTGGTTGTTCAGGCTTTATTCCATGCTTTTTTATATTTATTGACAATACACCCAACATGTTTGAGCTTGTTGATCACCTCGGAAGTACAGCATTCGCAAGATATCACACACATGGTTTCAGTTCTTCTCGCAATGGGCGGGAACCTGAGCAACCACATTGGGTGGCTGGATGGATTTTCAATATGGGAATTGACGCTTGGGAGGATAATTGTCACACGGCATTCCATGACTGAATCGCTCACAGTGTGCCAGGTCAGCTAACAGGACAACAAGCAGGCCAAGAAGCCTCAGGAGCCTACCAATATAGTAGGGCTCCCATGGGCGGCCGACTCCTGCACGTCCAGGTGCCCGAAGCACTGCATCTTGAAGGATGGTTGGTCATGAAGGTCGGCGACATGGGATGGATCTGCATGAAGGAAGCAGTAGGACCTCTGAGTCAGAAGACCTGCATTCTTAGCAATCATGACCAAGCCCAAAGGAGGCCTCTGGTTGAGTGAAGGACCCAGGAGACAGTGGAAGCCATGAAGGGCTTCTACGGGTATAAGTAGGCCTTGATCTTCCAGTTCAGATTGTAGGAAGGCAAGGACCTTTGAGGCCATAACAGGTTATTACATTGATTTGAATACAAGCCCTTGTCACAATAATTGCCTATTTTGGACAGGCAGGACTAGCAGACAGAGCTGCGGCGACAAAAGTAGCTTGGATGGACATTGCCCGATTGATTCTACCACATGTTAGATAAATAGACTGTGGAGTGGATACTCCACAGTTGACACCTCAGGCAAGCAGTGCATGACCTCGGTCAAAGCACTGCAGACCACAAGTTTGCAGAAGAACAAGCAAGAAAAACAACAATCTCAATCACCATTTTTGACCCTCACATTTTGTACCTGGTTGAAACCTCGCATCATCTAACACCACATGGACCAAAAAGTATCAGGCGTCGGACCATTCAACGTGCGTTTGAAATTGTAAGACTGGACTATCAGACCGTTGGCGTCATCCAGGCGCAATTGAGTGAAGACGAAGCTACCACAGAACTCTTGCGACAGTTACGTCTGTGCAGGAAGGGCAGGGAGGAGATTAATTTTGAGTTTTTGTCAGAATTGAGACTGGAATTGATAAAGAATTAGAAACTTTCTCAGGATTAGATCTCTCATGGATATACTGAATTCACTGGCTTTTTAAACACCATGATACACAAACATCATGTTCTGCACACCCAGAGGCACAATAATCTCCCGTACACCCGATCCAGAACCATACCTAGATTTCTCCGATCTTCCTCCAGACCCGCCTGAGGTCCTCCCAGGCGGTCTAGACCCAACCACATACTTTCCAACCCTCACAGCCTTTGATCCCGCAACCTTGCCAGTACACTTCCCATCTCTCGGAAAGATGATACCACCCATCCAAGCTTGAAACGCAGCAATTTGCGTTCTACACCTCTTCCAACCAAGACTATATTCTGCTAACCCTCTTTTCCGGCTGTAATGACTCATGGCCCATCTTCCTGCGTCGGCAAAATCTTCCTGCCAGGATGCTTTGGAGTAAGGGGTTGGGACGGCGGAGTCGTTACCGTAGGCTTGTTGCCAGAATTTGGTTTCGGAGAAGGGTGTTGTAATGTTGTAGGAGTGGGAAAGGAGGAAGCGGCGGAGGGCTGTGGTGTCGAGGATATCTAGGTGTGTTAGCGGTACACGTGAAGCCAAAAAAAAAAAAAAAAAAAGAGAGAAAAGAAAGAAAATACCTACGCGTTATCTCATGAAACAAAACCCCCAACTTGAAATAATCAGGCGTAAAAACCAAAACCGCCCCCCTCGTATACGCAGCCGCCTGCAAAACTTCCTTTTCCTCACTGTCCGAAATTGGTTTCACGTCTCCAGGCAACAACACCACATCAGATATATATTGTCTCATACCAACTGGTACAGCTGAGAGTGTCTATTCCCCAACACCCACAATATTAGCACAAGTCTACCAGGGTTAGGAGATGACATACATTAAAAATATTAATCCAACTTTCATCCGAGTCCCTATGTCTACAAACCGTCCATGGAACTTTACAATCCCTAAACCAAACATCCACTGCTCTGAAATCCTGGGGATCAAAATGATTGTATTCTGCTTCTTGAACGCAGGACAAAGGTAACCAGCCTCTTGGCCATCGTTCGGGTATCCATTTTTGAGGAGGGAAATCTTGACGGAGATGAAGGTCCTGGATTTCTTCGGAAAAGGGTGGGTCGATTGAGGGTTTGGAGAGTTGGTCTTCTCTTGGGAGGAGTTGGGATGAACTGATGGTTAGACAGAGTGTGATGAGGGGAAGGAGTGAGGAGGAGCGCATGATGGGACCAGGACTGGGGCCTGTGTCGAGCCACAAGGACAGAAAAAAGGAGAATTCGTGAAGCTGGAGAGGATCATCGTGTATTTGATATGGTGTTGAAGGTGAATTTTTGGCCACTTTCAGGAGGTTGGTGAAGGGGGAAACTGTCCCTTTTTCATCTCGCTTGAAAAGACGGAGGACTGTCTTTTAAGAGACGGTTGTTGACCGATGTTTAGGGCATGGTTAGTGGAGTGCCAGATTTTGACAGGTTGGCAGATGACAGGTTGACAGCTCAAGCGTTGGAGGCTAAATCTTTGGAATATTGATGGATTGTTCATCACTGACTTTCATGTGTAAATGTGGCTCTGTAATCTGGTACGAGTCAGGGTGAGCAACGGACTTTTCTAGGTCGTATAAGATCCTTGACCGTGTTTGGGACGATTGACGGCTGGTGCATGCTCAGTTGAGCTGGGCTCTGGCTTGGGTCCAAAAATCTCCGTCTAAACAGGTTGGTCAGTTGCCGGTCAGAAGCAGCGACAGCTTGTGACTGGTTATTGACATGTTAAATACATCGTAAATAGTATTTAGTTTATTCCTCGATACCCAGAAAAGCCCTTTGAACCTCCCGAGGAATCTCGACTTTCTCAAATTGTCCGGATAGAATCCTGACACTCGGTAAACAACTTGATTCCAGAAGGAATTGAACAACACGAATAAAGTCTTTGTAGTGTTGAGTTTTTGACGCTGGACGGTATCGGTAACGATTTTCTTCGACCATCGCTTCAGCTGTGAAATGCAGCGCGTTCCATCCTTGATCGTCAACGTCGTTAATATTTGCACCAGACCATATCAAGAGTTTTATAATCGCAATGTTTCCAAACCGCGCTGCTGTGAGAAACGGAGTCTCCTGTCGACAATCCCTGTGGTGTAGATCAACACCCTTCTCAACGAGAAATTCACATATCCTAGTTCCTTCCGGTTCGCCCAGTGTGACTGCGTGGTGTAAGAGATTTCTGTTTGCTTGATCCGTCATGTGGACATCTGACTCTTGTTCAACAAACAATCGCATTGTGTGAATGTTTCCACATTCCACTGCTCTTCTCAGAAGAGGATAGTCGGAATGGTCGACATGGTGTATCTCAGCTCCGTTGGTGATCAAGATTTTGCAGATTTCGACGGTCTCAGCTTGGTGTAGCACGGCGGCGTGCATCAGGGGAGTCCCAATCATACCCCCATCATTCACCCGGGCACCACCGTTGACCAACAGCTTTACCAGCTTGACATTGCATGTGTCAATGACGAGATGCAGCGGAGTAAGACCACCAGGGCTAAGTGGGACGTTGATATCTGCTCCTGCATCTATCAACTCGGTGAGAATTCCCAGATACCCTTGATATGTAGGCGCATTCTCATCGCTTTCTTTTGTTGTGTTATTGTAGGGCCTTTTCGCTAGGAATGTGATGATTCTCTGCAGAGGTGTGAGTCCCCATTTGTGCTTTGAGTTAATATCGGCTCCCTTTGAAACGAAATATCGTACGAGATGGAACCATCCGCTCCAGAGTGCAATCATCATTGGCGTATTGTTTTCATAACCTCTGGCTTCGATATTGGCTCCATGTTCCACCAGGCTCTTTATCAAGTGCATGTTGGGTGCAACGCTTAGGTCCCACGTCCCTATCATAGCAGCGAGCAAAGGAGTTGGTGTATATTGGTCTTTCAAACTCCCGGAATCCTCTACAGGATTTCCGCGCTCGAGGCAAATCACCTCACAGGATTTTATTCGGTTTTGACACATCCAATGTAGGACAGAATGCCCGTTGTGGAGAAGACTGCCTTTACGTTGGTTTCGGGTGCGTCGATACGGGCAAGGAGAGAGACAGCGGACCCGCTGTGCTGTTCAAGAAGCCTCGCATAGCCCGAAATACATTTCCGAGCATAGTCCTGTATGTGCTTAACCATTTCCCCACTGGGCGGGAGTTCGAGAGCACTGATACACCCGTCAAAGAGAGCTTGGTAGCTCATTTTGGCCACGAGACGCTGTCCAATGCGAGGGTCTAAAATCTGAAGGCCAGTGCCCGAGAGAAAGAATTCCCGCACTGTCTCGTGAATCAATTGAAGCCCATGGTTAGAACACTCAATCAACCCCCGTGAAGCGCTCTCGACCAGTCTGTTATTTCGTGAATGTAAATCTTTGCCCGCCTTATTTACTAACCCGGGAACTTAATGGGACGAAAGCCGGGTGCACCTGCAGATGACGTTTAATAGTGTTCCAGAGTCCCGTTCCGCAAATAGCACCCACTGCATGAGGGCTGTCGAAAAGGCACGCTCTTCTGGTTTCAGACTATGGCACAACTCGGCGTACATGTCTTCCATCCTTTTTGGCACATGCTTGAGGCTACCCATGATGCTCATCAGAGACTGCCCTGCGTCCAATTCCCGCACGACAATGTCTATCGCCAGAATGGCCCACAAGAAAACTCTCGAGGCAGCCGCCGTCAGACGTTGTTGAAGCTTTTCGACGTTATCAGCCCCGCTAACAGGAAGAAATCGTAAAGAATGTCAGACATATCTGTTAATATCCTTTCGATTGCTACTCTCAACAGTGATCTCAGGGCAGTTCGGAATGCTGATCGTGGGATAATGTCTGCTTGACAAACATATGTTGAGGACAACACCGTCTTCAACAGTGTTACAACCTGCACCAGAGGTGGGTACAGACTGCAAGGCAGGACGCCAAAGGGTAGCTTGACAGGATAATCGAAGGTTGTGGCACGCGTCTCAGACAAGGGGTTCACTGTCAACAACAGGTTGTTCTAACAAAGAGC